>JAPYZM010000579.1:0-58495 GCA_030522845.1 Psyttalia concolor | reverse complement strand
ATATAAACCTCCCACTCGCCAAAAACCATTTTTTTTCACTTGTTACGAAATATACTAATTCGTAACACGTGAAAAAAGTGGTTTTTGACTCGTGGGATTCTATCACCCGCCTTTGGCTCGTGATATAAACCTCCCACTCGCCAAAAACCATTTTTTTTCACTTGTTACGAAATATACTATTTCATCACGCTGTGTCGGAAACGTAATTTTTCAGTCACTCTCCGCTTTGCGTCGAGTGCCTAAAAAGTGCTTTTTTGACGCATTGAGATGAAAAATATTGTTCGTAACACGTGAAAAAAGTGGTTTTTAACTGGTGGGAATATATCACTCGCCTTCGGCTCGTGATATAAACCTCCCACTCGCCAAAAACCATTTTTTTTCACTTGTTACGAAATATACTATAATATTCCCTCCGTATTTCATGGTAATCTCCGTCCCTGGTCGAAATACGCGCGAGATAATGCTCGTGGACTGCCAAACAGCAGTGAATAACGTTGAGTTGAATCATGTGGGGAATTATCCTGGATGGACTTTTGCATGAGCTAACGTTGAATAAAAACGTGACGTGTATTTTTTTCCGGAAGGCAATTTTTTAAGATGCGTCGATCTTCCTGCGAATTCAATTTTTGAAATAAATTGCGAAGTCGATTCAATTTTTTTTGTAACTCCAGCGCCAGCAGATAGTGCTCTCTTGAATTTTTTTATCACATCAAAGTTCCACTGAAATTTTAATTAATTTCGTAAGTGGGAAGAGAGGGAGATTTTGGTAGCAAACTCGACAGGAATTAATAGACAACTCAAATATCCTGGTGATGCTAGTTCAGAGCATAAGGCCCAATCTCGCTGTTCGCCGGGACGACAAAATAAGCTTTTGTTACCTAGTCCGCAAAGGGATTGTTATTCCGCACTTCCCAAACTCGAAAACTTGAAAATCACTGCAGAAAAATAGCGTTCCTGGCGTGTTGCGCTGGGATTTTTTTACTCGTGTGGTTGGCCAGTCCTCGCTTACGCTCGGACGCCAACGCCACACGTAAAACGCCACACGGAAAAATACTATTGAACTGGCTCTAAAATCCAGACTCGTACGAAAATACGTAATTTCCAGAAGCGCCGCAAGGAAAAGCCAATTAGCCGGATAAATCCGAAAATTTCTAATTTCCCAGCCAAATGAATTGTCACTCGCCCATGAATATTCACATTTCATTAGAAAGTCAGACAAAAAAAAATTGTTGAGCCTGGTAAATTTACTTGTCACAAGAAAATCCACAAATTCCCAATATAATAAGTTAGACACATTTACTTGTGGTAAGGAATTTTACTTGTGACAGGTACAGTTGCTTGGCGGAAGAAATTATTTCCCTCAGTGTAGATCTGATAAACTACAATTTTTGATCCAGTGGCGAAATAATATATTTCGCAACAAGTCCAAAAAAGTGGTTTTTGGCGAGTGGAAGTCTCTCGCCTTCGTCTCGTGATATAATCCCACGAGCCTAAAAAATTTTGGTGTTACGAACAACATTTTTCACCTCAATGTGTCCGAAAAGTGGTTTTCAGCTACGCGACGCAGGGAAAGTCACTTTCCCGACACATTGGGATGAAATAGTATATTTCGTAACGAGTAAAAAAAATAGTTTTTGGCGAGTGGAAGGGATATAATCCCACGAGTAAGAAAACACTTTTTTCACGACCTACGAACATAATTTTTCATCTCAATGTGTCGAAAAAGTACTTTTCAGTTACTCGACGCGAAGCGGAGAGTGAAAAGTTACTTTTACGACACAGCGTGATGAAAAATCGTATACGGCACGGGCCCCGCCTTCGGGTCGTCTATAGTCTCCCCTGAAAATACCCGAAAAAATTTCATCAGTGATCTATTTTGTTACTAGGCCGAAAAATTTTTTTTCGGGCCAACGACGAACTGGCGATCCCTTGAAGCGCTGGTCTTACACCCGGAATGACAATAAACATGAGCTCACTGTTAATTTTCATTTTATTCCATTTGTGGAGTTCTTTGAATTCCTAATTCAGTGGCTCGCTGGATTTACATGCGGGTGCCACGAGGTTTCGGCACTTGCGGAACCTCGATGACGTCGATTAGGCACTTGAATGGTCGCAGAACAGAGCAGGAAATCCGTTTACAACGCCGAGAGTACTGTCTCCAGAGTCTGCGGTGGGTGCAGATGCGTGGAGAACACCAACAGGCGGTTGAGTTATCTAAAATGCCGGTGACCTCGCTCAACTTCGGGACTGGTTTCGGTTTTTTTTCTCTAGGGTTTTTAGAGAATTCGAATTTTTCGGATTCCAGGGGGTGTGATGAGGGCGGGGTTAATATGGAGAATTAGGTAGAGGAGTTTTATGGAGAAAATGAGTGAATAGCGAGCGAGAAATAAGTCGAGGGATAATTGATGTGGGCGGCTCATAAAATTTGAGATAAATGCAGAAATAATAAAAAAAAATTCATCACTTAGGATATGGCGGACATTCTTCTTTATCTTTCGTCGAGATGGTATTGACGGTGGAGAACAACAGGGAATTACGGTACCAATGGTGAGCTCCGTAGATTTCACGCATTGGGCGAGGATTGAAATATTTCGAAACAGTCGGGAAAGCAATCGAAAGGAAAAAAATTGAATGAGGTCGGACAGAATTACTTCCATTCCGACTCAATTGTATCGGGAGAAGTAATGATATCAAATGTGCATTGTAATGATACCATCAACAAATTCTCCTCGTTACAGTTTCCAAGATCGAGCCATGAAAAATTTGAAAGTTCTATCTCGAACTGTTCCATGGAATTCTTCTTGAAAAATGATTTTCACCGTTTGCAGTGTTTTTTTCAATTGGATTCGGTCTCCGGGGCCCAACAAAAACCCGTCGGTCTTTCTAAAGATCCCGCCCTTACAATTGGGGCCTGATCTCTCGTCGACTGTCAATGGAAATGAAATAGAAACTGTCAAGAGTCATCAGTTATGAAGAATCACTTCTTATGAATTTCATGAAATGAGATTTTTTTCCTTTTTCAATTTCTTGGTATCTCCTGCTGGGCGTGAGGCAATTTTGAAGAGCAATTTCCGTAGTTCCCGCTGGGTCAGTAGTCCTAGTGCTCATTGTGAACAGTTTTAATTGCCAATTTCTGACGGAGTGAATTTTGTATTCGGAAAATCGCGAAATCCAAAATCTACAATTCACAAAAACCCGGATTTTTAAAAATGGGGAGGAGACCTGTATAAATTTTCTCCCAGGTTTTTTAATTTCTAAACAATCTGAAAAATTATTCTTGTTCATTCTTTGCACTCTTCTTTCCCCCCAAATCCAATTTTGAGTTGTATAGAAATTTTGGATGAATGAAAATGACTGAATACCCAGTAAAAACAATTGCCAAAAAAATTAATGCATAGAGAAAGAAGAAATTAAAAACTAATTGTAATTGGAAGAACAGTCAACCTGACGCAGATTGAATTTTGTATACGAGAAAACTCCGAAATCCGCCATCTCCAATTTCCAAGCCCAAACCCAAGAAAAATGGGGGAATTTCGTGGAGAGGATCGACGCAGAAAATGATTTCCATTATTCCGGTGAAACTATTTACAACCCCCTATGGGCGTTCCTCCCTTTACGAGCATTCCATCGAGCATCCTATTCTCCAGATACCCACAAAAAACCGGAAATCTCTCCTTCATCCACTAATAACTCCTGAGTCCCCTCCTGGCCTCTTCACCCCAAACCCTCGGAATCCCCCCCCCAAATGACACTGAAAACACCAGCACCATTAGGCACACTACCGCCTCTCCTCCATTGTACTTGCCGCTGGTTTTTTTACCTGTTAGCCTGGCTATACCTGTGTCCCATCAACGTGGCGACTTCTCGCTCGGACTATAGTATACGATACCACCACGTTTTGGCCTTAGTGGGAGAAGCTGCGTCGAGGCACACCGTCCTCCTGGCGAATGCCCGTGGCCATCGGACAGTACAGAGTGAACGACCGCAACGTTAACCCGAGTTCCAACAATCTGTCCTGTAAACTACAAATTGTCCATCGTCAATAAAATAATTACTAAAAATCGCGCGACCATCTCCAACTCCTTCACCCTCAACTCCTCCAAAAGCCGACAACCGTCAACATAACGAAATGTAGACCAGCAATTAAATATAATGAACTAAAAAAAATTGAGATGTGATTTGCAAAGTAAAAATGTGAAATGTGAAACTCAAGAATTTTTAATTTCATAAAAAAATTTAAGTTCTTTCCTTTGATGAAGCGAGTGCTTGGAGTAACTGGAATACAGTTTTGAAAAGTGGGTCATCCGGTCCAAGAGTAACTGAGGCACGAGAATAATTCTCGACGCTAGTGAAACGAAAATTCAACTGTTCTTTATTGGAACAATCCAGTTTGTGGATAGTAGGGAGAGGACCTTGAATGGGTCTTGAGATTTTTTGAAAATGAAGACCAATTGGTCTTGTGGATTTTTTGAAGATAAACAAGTGAGTTTGGACTGACGTTTCGATGGTCTAGGATCGAAAGATGGCGGCAGTGGGATAGATCAAAGTCGGATTCTAGTGCATTTGGGGTTGAAGGTGTCTGGAATTTTTTGGCGATGAGCTTTGGAAAACCTGCTGGAGGTATGGGAGGTTGTGGACTGGTTGTGGCGATCTTCCTGGCCAGTTTGGTGGTTCAGACAACAGGTAAATGGTTGTTTATCAGTGATGTCAATGATCGGTGTGGTGTACCATGCGACAATCCGGATACTCCAAAAGCCCGTGGTCACTTTCTTTGCTTGTCTCCGGGTCTGGCTTGACGTCATTGGAAAGTTGATGAGTCAATGATCGTTTGAATCGTGAATTCGGCGTGGGCATGAGTGGAAATGTGGCAAAAACGAAAGTTTAGGGGCGATTCCGCGATCGATCTCATATCGCTGGAGATTAGAAGAGAGATTGGGCCAGGAAGCGAGAAATTTTGGAAGACTTTTTTAACTCTGCCAGGAAAAAAAATTTCTCGCAGTTCTTATGGACTGTCGACGAGACTCTTTCTCGAGGTGTTGGCTTTTTTATTCTGAACTGCTTCTAAAATAATTAGCTAAGTGAGAGACAACAATTATCAATCTCATCCTGGTTAATTACTGAAATGTCTCAGTAACTGCTGATGACTGGCGGATTGCGGCTAAAATTCTGCTCTTCTGTACTAAAACTCAATAGATTTCCAATTTCTTTTTGAAACTTTCTACTGAGATTTTTTTTTTGTTTTGTTTGAACACAAATTCTTCGAATTTTCTTCGCTGAATTCGGGTTTGGTTTGCATTTTAGAATCGCAGTGGAAAAAACTGGGAAAATCTGTTCTCAGTAATTAAAAAATAAGAGAGACAATTTTAACGGCAAAAATTACCCCACTTCAGTAAAATTAAATGACTACTTAAGAAAAGTTGTCGAGGGGTACGATCAAAATTCCCCAGCTTGTCAGTAAAATTTGTTTACCCGTAAAAATTGTCCAGACGTGCGCACATTTTTTTATTAAAGTAATTTTTACTAAAAAATTTCTCCCCTCGTAGAACTCCAATGAAAATAGATAGCAGTTTTTAAAAGAAATCGCTAGGATTTTCTATTCAATGTTTTCACGCGCGTTAATCCAGTAAAAAAGGAAAGGAGGAAAAACATTAAACAGGAAATAAAAAGAAAAGCTTCCAACAAATGAAATTTCGCTTATTTTACCAGTTTTTCAATAAAATTCTTCTCTCCAATAAAAATTAATCGCAAAATTGAAGACTATTCTTATGAGTCACGTAGAAAGTTGGAAATTCTGCGTGACGCGCGGATTTATTCTAATTCCACGGGCGTTGGGTTTTTTTTTCCATTGGTATTCATCGGTAAAACGCACAGCCCGCATGATGAACAGCCTGTTGCTCTCGGTTCAACACTGTGAACATTGCCTGGCCTATTTTCAGTTTGACCACCTGTACGATCTTTTAAAAAAATATTGTGCAAAGCGAAAGCTGTCTTAGGAAACAACGAATAGACTGAATAGAAAACTTAGTTTAGCGTTCGATAATTCTGAGAAGGTGGAAAGCTTTGAAACGGCGATAAAATGCAAATTGCCACGGCATGAGTGCAATAATGAGGATGAGAATGCGAGCATTGGAGTCCATTAGGGCCTCCTCACTCGTTGACTCCAGGTACCGTAACTACTGCTATCGTACCTTGAAGGAGATTACAACGATTTCGCATGTATACAGTTCAGTCAGTGAAGTCAGATTCAATTAGTAACAACAGCGGTTTGTTCATTGTTTTCCATCTTCATCTACAATTTTCGCATTTTTTTCCCTGAATTTCACGAAAAATGTGTTAAGAACCCTTGAATTTATAAATTGTTTTTTTTTTAATGTTTATTCAGTTAGTCAATTAATATTTTTTATGCTTTAAAGTCCCTCGGGATTAAACGTGAACGGGGAATCGAACATATTCTGTTGTGGATTTTAGCCGGCCGGAAAAAATTGTCTAACTGCGCAGGAAAATCGCATGTCTTCAGCAAAAATTACGGACGCGTTTAGGTATTTTTGAGTTTGAGGAGATAGTTTTTTACGTAACGCTCTGGGGAAAGATGTTTTAGGGGGCCCGGGTTATGACACTCGTCATAAACTTAATTTACCAGGATTGCCTTTTACCCCAGTATCTGCGTAATTAATCTACGCAATTGTCGGAGAAAAACATTCAGTAAAAATTACCGTTTCGTTATATAATCGCGTGGAATTTTGGCCGCTCGGGGAAAATTAACGGACCGCTGCAGTAAAATTTGTTGACTGCTTACTAAGAGCTATCGCGAGAGGTGCGATAAAAATTAGCCAACTGGTCAGGAAAAGTTTTTGACTTCTTAATAATAGTATATTTCGTAACTAGTGAAAAAAAATTGTTTTTGGGGAGTGGGAGGTTTATATCCGGAGCCGAAGAAGAGCCTCCCACTCGCCAAAAACCATTTTTTTTTACTTGTTACGAAATATACTATTTCATCACGCGGTGTCGGAAAAGTAACTTTTCAGTCACTCTCCGCTTTGCGTCGAGTGACTAAAAAGTGGGAGGTTTATATCCGGAGCCGCAGGCGAGTGATATAAACCTCCCACTCGTCAAAAACCATTTTGTTTCACTTGTTACGAAATATACTATTTCATCACGCTGTGTAGAAAAAGTAAGTTTTCAGTCACTCTCCGCTTTGCGTCGAGTGACTAAAAAGTGCTTTTTCGACACATTGAGATGAAAAACATTGTTCGTAACAGGTGAAAAAAGTGGTTTTTGACTCGTGAGATTATATCGCTCGCCTTCGGCTCATGCTATAAATCTCCCACTCGCCAAAAATCATTTTTTTCACTTGTTACGAAATATACTATTTCATCTCAATGTGTCGAAAAAGCACTTTTCAGTCACTCGACGCGAAGCGGAGTTTTTGGAGAGTGGGAAGTTTATATCACGAGCCGAAGGCGAGTTTTTGACTCCTGGTATTATATCACGAGCTGAAGGCTCTCGCCTTCGGCAGGTGTCAAAAACCACTTTTTTCACTTGTTACGAACAATATTTTTCATCTCAATGTGTCGAAAAAGCACTTTTTCGTCACTCGACGCAAAGCAGAGATAACTCTTACTAAACACTAAATAAATTTTACGGAAATGGTCATTTCTGCCGAATTTTTCTCCCCGTCTGACAATATCTCCTAATATTTTAGTCGAGGATTTTCAGAACTGTAAAAATATCGATTTCTTTTTTGTCTGACCTGAGTAGTCAAGAATATTCATAAAGAAAATAAGATCCTAGATAATAATAGTGTTTTTACGAATGATCTTCGGTTAAAAAACCTCAGAAGAATTCCTTTGTGGGTGATTCCCAGAACTGAAAAAAATCCTTGAGATTTTCTTAAGGCCTAGTAGATTGGGCGATATTTGTAACAACGAGAATTGCAAAATTACTGGATTTTACTTTATCCATTACCACAATTCGATTGGACAAAATATTACGGGAGATCGAGCAGATGGACATTGAGAAAACAGAAAATTGCTGGGGGTATTGACACATCCGGCTCTCCTGAACACGCGACAGTTTCGTCATTGCTACTTTCGCCAGGCACGTCGCATTGTTCCGAGAAAGTGTCACAGAATTGTTAACAGTTGCATAGAACAGCCAGCAAAATCGCGATGTTGACAATCATGAAAATTGCATGACAATTTCACTGTAGTTTCTTTGAAAAGGCGATTCGAAATTCGCGAGCATTGAGTCAATTCTCTGGTGGATTCAGAGGAGAAATTGATTGCAAGAAGCCAATATAATCGGAGTGTACGTTTGAAAAAAAATTTGCAAATTATTCCGGAAATATTCCTTGATTTTTAAAAGATCCTGATTTTTTTAGAGTCTCACTCAATAATAAGAAAGACGAATTATCTCCCAAAGATTGTTCAAAAGTTCGATCCTCTGAAACTTTTTCAGACAAAATTTTACAACAAAAAATTTGCTGGATTTTATTATTAGAATTCTTCGGGAATTATGAATTTAAATATTCTACAGAAATAATCAATAGAATTCTATTCTATTTTTTACGAAATATATTCCCTTGAAGATTTGAGTAGAAACGATTAAAAACAGATATCTAAGAGAATTCGCTAGCTAATTCGCAGACTTTCTATTCAATTTGTTCATACGTGACGCACGAAACAATTATATACGTAAAATTCATAGGATGATCTACACTTCTTCCATTACGAACTTTTTATCAGCAGTTTCTCAATGCCTGAAAATCAAACAAAAGTCCTCTAGTCGACAAATTTCAATAGATAACACCATTCAACTTCTCTGAGTCGTTTGTAGGCGAAGCGCGAATGAAAATAAAAACCAACAGATTATTATTGTATAAAAGAGAATGCGAAATAGATGAAAGAGGGTTAAACAAATTCGTCATTAGTTTCTTTTTGTCCCAATTTATCATCTACTGTAAAGCCCTCCGTAAATTTTCTTTCATGCTTTTAAATTTCCGAGCAATCTAAAAAATTATTGACATTCATTCTTCGGACCTTTTTTTCGCTGCAAAATCCCACCTTCAGTTGCAATTTTTTGATGAGTGAAAAGGATTTAACATCCACTAAAAACTATTTTGAGCATTCATGAATAGAAAACGAAGAACTTGACAAAGAAAATCTACTCACTCATTATATTATGTTTCAATAACGAAACAATAAAAAATTCAGTTGAAAGCAACTTGGGTGTCTACTCGTTGATAATAAAATGGAGAAAGATCAAATTCAAATAAAAAATCCAATATCTAAAATTTATAATCCCCTGAGAAAGTCTACCTATATCGTAAAAAAAAATGAGAACAATTGTTTCTCAAGTGAAAACCGTTTCTGACAAGTGAATCGACAAAACCACAATTCCCCAGTCGAACAAAATCAAATAAAACTCGTGTGAACTATAAAATATTGAATCCCCCGAGAATTTTATTATTCTGCAAGCAATAATTCAACAGTAACGACGTAATAACAACATCGAATGAAAATATCCTATGAAACCTCCTAATCATCGCGCTAAATTTCTTGAAAACTGGAATAACTCACCGCTAAATACATAACAAGCCAAAAATTTCCATTTAATATTCCACTTGAAGTACCATAAACCATCCTCCGGATTAATCCCTGAGCAATTTATCGCGTCTCTAACATCAAAGTTCAATTAAGATAATTAATACAACAGCAGAAACCTAGTGAGAAAGTTTCGCCAGAAAAATAAGGACAATTAACCTGTGCAAAATAATTAAGCTGTAAATCATCAAAAAAAAAGATAAAGATGGAGTCATAATCACGGGACAAAAAATCCCAATTAAAATGAGCAATTAAGACAAACTAAAAGTAAAAACAATATATTAATAGAAGATAATGATTGAATAACGAGTGAAAAATTATTTTTCTTAAATACCTATACTTATCGTTGATGTTTGACTCGTGTGGTTCAGTGGAAAGAATAAATATTGGGCATGGAATGGTAGAAGTACCGTTACTTCTGCCGTTACCGCCTGAAGAGGCCCGCGAGCCAAACCGGGTATACGCGTTTAATACATAAGCCTCTCATGTGTTCTGCGCACCCGGCATGAAGGCAACTTGATCCAAGTGAGAGAGAAATATCAAAGGGGGTCTCGCTAAGGTCACGAGTGAAGTTGAGGAAATCCCATGAATTCCATTGCCCAGAGTTAATACGTTACCCACCCAGATTCTGTAATAATTGAAGATAAAATGAAGGTCACGGCACAGAAAACCCTTCGGCAATTTGCAATCCTGTTATGTCGGAAAGTATGGTACCTCCAATGGAGTTTAACTGCCTCTCTGTGCCCCCTGGGCTCTCATACGACTCACCTACATTCTCACGGGCCTCGTCGGCACCTCCAGCACACGCGATACATTCAGGAATCTGTCTGATGACTCTTGAGTTGTCCCATCATTTTTTTTATTCATTCACTTCGTATGCTCACCTTTTTTTTTCCTCGGACGGCCCCGATTTTTACGAGCTCCCTCCCCGACGAGCCGAGGGAAGTCCTCCTTTGGGGGGACAACCTGCCCAGGTACAGCCGACTCTTGCGACACTCCCGCTCGACAGGGAAACTATCAGATTTTTGAGTGTCCAGATACACTTGATCCCAGCGAGAATCAAACTCCGGTCGCTCACATCCCAAGCCAACCTGTAACCATTTTTTTTACATTACTTTCGTCAGTTGTAAATCTACAAATTTGTTAATAACAGGAGGAAAGGTACACGAAGAGAATTTTTTAGTATAAATTACCGCATAATTAAAATCACCATCTTTAACAAAGATTATGTGCACCTGTAGACAATTTTTATTGAGAAGTAAACAAATTTTATTGACCGATTGGATGAATTTTTCTCTCACCCCTCAATAGCTTTCGGTAAGAACTCAACAAATTTAACTGAAGCGATGGTAATTTTCTCCGGGCAGCCAAAATTCTACAGAATCACATAACGGAACGATAATTTTCTCTGAATTTTTCCCTCCGTATAACTCGCCAGGTTTTTTCCTCAAAGCGGTATTTACCCTCGTCCCTCCATGAATGCGTTACGGGGGGAGGAAGAGAATAAACCGTAAAAACCCGATTGACTCGCCTTCGGCTCGCCCTGCACGCTCCAGGCTCGGTGAAAATAAAATTTCTACCCTGGGCTCTTAAGGCTATTATCGGTCTGGTCATATAATACATTAAAGCAAGGAATTTATACAGCCTCACATTCCTGTGACGTCACAGGAATCCAATAGGTAGGATGAGACGGAAGATTTTTCCCAATACAAAATTTACAAAAAGTTTTTACTGAAAAAAAAAATGGACAGGATGCGAACCCGGACCTTCCAATTCTGCCCACCCGATGAAAATAAAAATTGATAAAAATGGAAATAATTAAAAATCCTCTTAATAATGTCAGTAGAAATATCTTCTCACTTTTTCAATTGCGAACAAACGTTGTCAATAATGGCAAAAAATGAATGACAAGTTATGATAATTATAGATTAGACTTATTGTTGGATGTATTAATCGCACTCTGCGCCAGGAAAATCTGTCATTACCCCTACGCCGAGAGGAAAAACGTACCGTCCATTTGCTTCACTCTCACCGACTATTTGCAGTTGAGTAAAGGATTCTCATTGACAGCTAAAAAAATGTGAATAGCCGTATTAATAATGGAATGCTTTTATCCCGGAATGTTTTTGTCTCCCTAGTCACCCACGTCAACTCTGACTTTTTCTTCAAACTCATACGACTGTACACCATAATTATGCATATGATGACAAAAACTAAATTCCTCGTGTATCCCAGAGCTCCGTTACCTCAACGTATCGTTTGTAGTTTTCTCTGCGACATAACACATTCTAGTTTTCTTAAAACCGTTAGCTCACTGCATTATTCACAAATTCACCTCTACCGTATTTTTCCTCTCCACACACACCATCTTCAAGTTTAATTCGTGCTTGGTATAAATTAGTGGGTGGGGATTACACATGAGTGGATAACAGGAAGTATTTAACTCCTTAGTTATAAAATTATGAACATTTCATTGAAATTCTCTTCCCTTTGCTGCGTGTGGATAGCATGGGCTAAGTGAATGAAAAAAATACGAAATTGTTGCCTCTGCGATTATTCAGTCGCCAGGAAATTTGTTAAATATTTAATAATAAATTTTTGAATAAACTCCGGAGGCCTCAACTGAAATGGCGAAATTTTTAGTCATCTCTCTGCCTCATGTTTATAATTTTACTTTATGTACAGATTCTTATGGGAATTTTTTAATTTCACCTCACGTATTTTGCAGTTTTATGAAAATTGGAAATTGTTGGGAATGAAGAGCAGAAGATCTTCGCGACGATAACGGGGAAATTAGGGAAATATTTAACAACCGAAACGCGAGGAAAAATTCTTCTGCAAAAATCGGTAATAACAAACATTCCGTTTCCTGTCTAGGGAAGAACTTACGAGTAATTGCTAGTGATCCTACTTGAATAATTGTTATTGCCACAACAAAACAACAACAACAACAATTATTGACAGCGTTATAATTGCTGCGGCTATGGGGCGAATTTTTTAAGTGCAATTAAGGTCTCCAGGTTTGGTCGCGAATGGGAGGATTGCAATTCTGCAAAAAAATGTTTTGAATTCAATCTAGGATGGTTAAAAAAATTATGCTTGAAGATGAGAAGTAATCTGTCCCTTCAAGAAGAGAAGGCGACAGATTAATTTCATTTACTGACCTGATAATTTCGTTTAATTGTAAAAATTGAACAGGCTTACCTGATGAAAGTTCTGTGAGCTCGTTTTGGTGTTACTCAATCCAAAGGAGTCGGTCCTGATTTAATAATACTTAATGTAGATTTTTTTCCGGCCCCAGTTTGATTTAATTCCTTTGTTCTCCATTGTCCTAGGTCTCATTGTATCCTGCCATGAGTGCCTTGAATTCGGTTCTGAATTATTTCAATGATAGCCACAATGAGCCATTGATCAAAAATGTTCCCAGAAAGTTATCAAAAAAATCCTTAAACTATTCCCATTTTATTTTGAATTCGTGGGAGAATTGAGCAGATTTTTTGAAGAGAGAACGGGGCAAAGTGGAAGGCTTAGCGATCGTCTCCAAGTCCCAACATTCAAAGTTGTTAATGAAAATGTCAGTGAGAGAAAATCAAAACGCGTTCCAGTTTCCCACTGCCCCTGGATGAATTGATCCAGTAACTACTAAGTAATCGCGAGGAGTGTTATGGGTTTCAATTAGGAAATGATACTAAATTTTGGATAAGAGAGTTTAATTTCTGCTTGAGGTGGTAATGCCGCTGGGACACTGCTGACCTTGCATCGTTGGAGGGATTCTAGCATGGCTCGTCGCATTCCACGGATGAATACCCGTTTGAGGTCGATGAATCAAATGTTTCATTCACTTGATTATCCAGAATTTTCTCTCATAATATTTAAGTATTTTGGAACATTACACATTAAGGGCCGAGTGTAATAGCTCGTTACCTCGAAATCCCCGTAGTTAATTACAATAAAATCATTATCAAATGCTGAAGAAACCTAATTTCCAGGTCGGAAATTAGGTCTGCTGATAATTATTAATTCCGGGCCATATTTGAGTGATAGTAATTTAAAGACTAACTCGTCCTCCATTTTGATATTTGAGCATTAGCAATTAATACTTATTGAATCTCTAACGGATCAGACCCAGGGCCAACTCTGAGTTTGATCTGTCAGGAGTGGTTAACCAAACTATTCTCTAGGTTTATTACCTGATATGTTGAAACAAAAAAAGCAGAACCATATTTGCAGTCATGAGTTCCTCGAACTGATCTATCCAGCCCAGTCTCAATATGTCCTGTTGAATTTGTGTGTTGAGTGTGTTTTGTGGAGACGAATCCTGGAACGTCAGAAAATGCTGAAAAAAGAAGTACGAGAGACGTTCAGTGCTGACCTTAGTCCCTGCGAGTGAGTGTCCTCGTGTCCTTGTACCTCGTATTCACCGATTAAAAAAACTCATGACTAAACCATAAGAATGAATGATAGTCACGCCCAGGGGGCAATGCTCTCTCCACATACCGGGAAACGTGGATCAAGGTTTTTGATCGCAGTAGAAAAGAAGAGTCTAGTGTAGTCTCCAAAGATCCCCAGCCCCCTCACCTTCGTCATCGGGAGTCACACACGGCGTCTTGGTACCGTTGACATACCGATCACTCCTTTGCCCCTTGGCAATCCTCCCATATAAGCAAACGCTAGTCAATAAAATGAAAAAAAAAACGTTTCATTTCAGGTGTGACGGGAATTCAGAACGAGCCAACGTCCTCGAGGGCTTCCAGGGAGGATGTGGTGCTCAGTGCAAGTTCATTTGCACCGGCAAAAACGACTTCGTTGGAGTCATTTCGCAAGGGCGACGACGGATCCAGGGATTTTGTCAGCACACAACCTGCAATTCAGTTGGAGAGCTCGAGGAGTCTTGGTAGTCGAGAAAAATCCACTTCCAGGGTGAGATTCGAGGACTCAAGTCATGAGAGCCCTCTAGATACTGATGTCACTGCTTCCAAACATGTGGAGCACATTGATGAGAATAATATCGAAGTGAAACCACCGGAGTATCATGAGTAAGTAACGTCGATTGATTTCTCGTCGGGGATAGGAAAAACAACTTTGCAATTAAAATATAAAATTCGATATTCGTGACGTGTCGTCACATTACCAATCCACGAGTGACCAGCTGTTGTCACATGACAAAAATGTCACTGACTTATTTTATTACGCTCACTAGCATCAATTTTAAAAAACTCACAACCTCAAACGATTGAACATTCCTGGCAGTTTTTGATGCTCTTTAAGATCCTACAGTGTCTGTCCTACATTAAGAAACCATTTTGTGGTGGGTAAAGCTCTCCACAAGAATGCACTCGTGACACTTCTCCTCGTCCACGCAATGTTCGATAATAAATCCCACATCTTCTGAGCATTTCTCTCAGAAACATAATAAAGCGATGAAATAAGAAGTAAAAATTTGATATCAAGTACTTTCATTCGTAAATCTGGAAAATCTAGTTTCTCAGTGAAATGGATATTAGAATGCACGTGTCAACTAGTTTCATTCATAAATCGAGAAAATCTATTTTCTCAGTGAAATAGATATTAGGATGATGTGAAACGACAGTTTAAGTTCATTAAATTTGCAGAAGCGTGTCGGCAACGGGTACGATTCTCTCGGGGGAAGCCCGAGGGGCTCCGCAAGTACGAGATATCGTGGCGGAGCCCCATCAGCCAGTCGAATCAGCCCCACAGCGACAGGGACGCCAAGGATCACCGATGATTTATAATGATCGCACACTTCAGCCCAGTATGCAGACTGAGATACCCACCAATCGACAGGCAAATCCAGATATTCAAGATATCATAACTGGTATCGTTAAATTGCTCAATGGCAATGTCAACGTTGCTGTCAATACTCTCAGGCATAAACCCGCTCAAGCGACCAGGTAAAACCAAATAAAAATTCTATTGTCATTGGTACATAAGATAATAATTTTTCCTTTCGTCTTAATTCCTCTATTCGTTAATTCTCTGTTCATTTTATCATTGATTTTGGAATGCAAGAGGCGATAAAAATCGAGGAAAATTATATGAGCTGTCATTACCGGTTATTTCGATTCCACAATTGCTTTTTACCGTGTAATTACTTCAAAGAAGTTTCTTCTATTTCCTCTCTTTATTCAATTTTTACCATCACTGCCTGCTATTTTATTTTTACATCGCAATTAGTTCTCTCCATTTTTTATCTCTCTTTATTTTGTGACTATTTGTTTAATTTCTTTATTCGTTTTTTCTGTTGCTCTATCCAGAGTTGAAAATAAAATGCTAATTGCAACATTGTACGCCGCGATGATTTTTTGGTTACATTAAAAATTATCTCTGGGCCTTCTCATGTTATTGAAGCTGAAAATCTTATGATTTTCAATCAGACAATTTTTCCCTTTTCTTTAGTATGCACAATAATCGAGTAATTAGGGAGCACTAGCCGGTCATTGAAAAAGCGAGGTTCACTCATAACTTGAACAAGAAATCGTACCACAAGACCCCATTGAATTTGTGAAAGTCCTATCGGCTTGCAGAGAAACAAGAGTTTAACATAAGTATGTAAATTAGTTTAATGATTGGCCGAGTTCGAGCACTAATTGATTTACTATTTCCCGAGGCGGTGATATTTTGTACAAATTAACTTATCAAGCCTGACCTACCTCTTATCAAAGCTAGACATTTCCTGAAAAAAAGATGTTTATAATTTGAACCCTTTGTTCTGCGACAAAGTTAATTAAAAAACTCAGTATTTGTTAAAATTTTTCAGTCAAACGATTTCTTTCAATTGTAAATAAAAAAATGTCGCTTTGCTTTCCATCACGGGATGACCACTCAAGAGTTAATGAAGATTAATTGTCCCTTTCGTCCCTCGAACGATTATCAATTTATCCTTGAACTTTCTCTTTCCCTCGATTTCAGGATAAACAATCGAGGTCCGCCCCGGATCTCCGACCTCCCGCCCCTCCCCCCGGACATCGACACAGCTGGAATGAACCCACCCCCGCCGCCTCCCCCAGATCACCCATATCCCTTTGAGACGCCGCCACCGGAGCGTCCCTCAATCAATCAACTTCCGCCTGAGCGTCCCCCCACTCGTCCCCCGAATGTTCATCCCTGGAGTCGTCCCAATCGTCCCCCCAACCGTCGTCCCATACCCCCGTACAAACCCCTCCCCCCTCAGGATCCAAATGCATTCCTGAACAAAGGGGACCAGCCCCAGAATCCTGACACTCCTCATCGTAACGATCTAACGACTCAACCAATCCCGGAAAATCCAACTGAACCCTCTGAAGACGCGACCGAGAGGCCCCAGAAGTTCCAGCCGCCACTGAAGCCCGAGAGAATCGATCCTGCGAGTACTCTAGTGCTTGGAGCGGAGCTCCAACCGATTCCCATTCCCTCGCAATCAGAGGGGAATGTCAACTCGGTTATTCCCCTGGAAACGACGAGGAAAAAAGTTAAAGATTCATCCAGCTCCAGCAGTCGGTCTGGCACTGCAAGTACCTCGACCATTGCAACTCTGAAGATTGAAACGAGTTCCTCAATTCAAGTGATTGAACCGACAAGAACGACAATTGAGATTCAGCCATCGATTGTTCCCCTAGAAAGTAACTCGGGAGCATCGACCACCAGCAGGACCAGCCTGGAGCCCAGTGGGAGTCGTCTGGGGAGTGGGGCAAGCTCTAGTAGTCGTGAAACCCATCGACCAACTCCAACGATCGGCTTGTCAGTGAACTCAATGAGCTCCACGTCTTCCAGTCGCGTGGAATCTTCTTCGACTGTTTTCGATCGTCCTACAGGTCTACCCGGGTATTACAAGCCCTCGATCAATGCGAACACTCATGCATATCACCCTAGACCTGGGATAGTTCTGGATGACACCCTGGATTACACTAAGAAACAGGCTTTCGCGACACAGCGACCCCATGCGCCTTCCAGGCATCATCAAATTGGCGATATTTTCGATGTCACTGTGTCGGCGATCCAAGGACCTGGTGGTGGCTCTGGGGAGGGAGTGAGGGTTCCAGTTAATCCGCATGGAGGGGGCGAAGATGTTATCCTGACGTCGGCGGTCGAAGGTGAGAGTTAATCTAGTTCATTTACTGACGTCTCTATCATTTCACTTCAAAATTTCTTGCTAATTTCCCTTCATTTCACTCATCACTTCAGAATATTTATTAAAATCTGCGAAGTTATCACCTGAAGCCTCTGTAATCCCGTGAAAGTCCGTTCAAGAATGTCCCCACACCCTCCGATGGAAAGAAAAATTTCCAGCCCTACTTTGGAATGTGATCAAATAAATAATTCTTCACCCGTTCAAAAAAGCAAAACCTTTCATCAATTCTTTTTCCCACCAATTGAATTTTCCAGGTCAAGGATTCGTCAGTATCGACGGCAAACGCACGCACCTGAACCTGTTTGACAACCCTCCGGAAACAATATCGCCGACAAAAGCTGTTTATCCCCCAGTCAGAACTCAGCCCCCGGTCTTTGGAACGGGCTACGCAGTCCCCCAGCCAGATCATCCAGTCGCCGGACATGCCTACGGTAGTACTGGTCGTCCTGTCTTCAGGAAGACCACCACTGATTCCGTCAGGATTGATACCTGCATAGTCGGTGACTCCAGCACCTGCGACGCCAGCCAGCACGAGGCCTGCGCTACTGTCCAAGGAGTGTCTGCCTGTCAGTGCAAGCCCGGTTTCGCCCGATTAGTAAGAACTCTGCCCTGCAAGAGAGTAATTAGCATCGTTGTCTCCATCCGCGTCGACAGAATCTACGACAAAGAGGTCGTTTGGAGTAACAACTTACTGGACAAGAACTCCGAGGCTTACCAAGAGATCGCTTACGAATCCAATGTTGCTATCGAGTCTGCAATGTCAATGACACCATTCACTGATGAGTACATGGGCTCATCCATCAATGGAATATACCAGGGTGATATTTCTCAAGGACAGGGAGGGGTGTTCGTCAATGCAACTGTTAAATTGACGTACGAAACGAGAACTGCAAAGCCTTCACTCGCTGGAGAACTGCAGAAACAACTGTTGGGGGTTATTCACAGGCGCAATAATAATATTGGAAAAAGTGCGGTATTTGTTAAGACCCCAGCGGGATCGATCTCCAATCTGCAGGATCTTGACGAATGTGCATCGACTGAGCTCAATGATTGTCATTCGTCAGCTGTTTGTAGCAATGTTTGGGGGGGATTTGTCTGCGCTTGTAAACCGGGACTGAAGGATCCGCATTCAGAGGACCCGGAGAAGGCGGGAAGGGTGTGCTTGTCGTGCCCTGTTTCACATTGTAATAACAGGGGGTCGTGCTCCTACCAAGGAAATGTGGAACATTGCACGTGAGTATTGCGTCTAAATGGGGGGAATGATGAAGGAGTAATTGGGGTAGAGATATTGCGCGGCGATCGGTGTCTTCGATTTCTCTCAACATAAATTCTTCAGTATCTTCTAAGATAGAAACTGCCTAAGTTACACGAAAATTTGGGCTAGCGGGTTTAGAAGGATTAATTGATTAATTGATGGTTTGCAGAATTGTCGTAAACGACTGTGCAATTAATTAAAAAATGACCAGATCTTCGTAATTAAAGGAATGTAATGAGAAAATTATAGCTCGATAATTGCTCTTGATATCTTGGATCTCTCAGATAATGTAACACGCCAAAGTATCAGGCGCGGAGGAAGATAAATTGGGAATGGGCATAATTTGCGTAAGTAATTAAAAAACTTCAACTTCATCCTGTCTATTTTGCAGATGCGCTGGAAATTATTATGGAGTAAAATGTGAGATTGATGGAGAGGTTGTGGCTGTGGCAATTGGCGCATCCGTTGCAGCTCTGATAATAATAATTCTTACCCTCGTGTGCCTCGTTATGTGGAGGTAAGACTCCCGCACTGACTTCAGCAGTTGCTACAACTTCATTTCCTCTTCCATAATGATTCACTCTTCTTTTCATGGCTTCGGTTAATTATTAGATCTATTTTTACGTTTACTTATTCTTCTTGCAGTCGGAGATGGTCGAGAGAACAGAAGGCGATCGGCTCTCCGGTTTATGGATATATGCAAGGAGGAATGCCAGGAACTATGCCAAATACACTAGCTCGAGTTGGTTCAATGGGTACTTTGGCCTCAGTTAAACAAGGACCACCATCCAATATGCCTCCTTACATGTGGGGACATTTGGCTGATCATATGGCAACAGCAAATTTATACGCGGTATGTTAAAATATCATTACAATTTTATCATTTTTTCATCACGCTCTGTCGGAAAAGTACTTTTTCGACACATTGAGATGAAAAAGTATGTTCGTAACTCGTGAAAAATCTGTTTTTTTTTCTCGTGGAATTATATCACGAGCCGAAGGCGAGAAACTTCCCACTCGCTTTCGGCTCGTGATATAAACCTCGCCCGGGAATTGGTATTACATACTTCCCAAACTCGAAAACTCTAAAATCACTACGGCAAAATATTATGCTGGACGGTATCTTATGGGGTTTTTTGCTCGCGTGGTTGGCCACCTCGCCTTCGCGTCAGTTTGCCAAACGCCACGCGAGCAAAAAACCCCATACCGCCCATCCGGCAATATACTATTTTTTCACTTGGTACGAAATATACTATTCAAACATCAACTTGGAAACTAAGTGTCGTCAATAATAATTTCGTTAGAAACAAGAACAGTAATTTAATTTGTCAATTAATTTGAAACATTCCAAACAATGTTCCGTCTTCAATTTAGAAATTATTCATATCGCGTTGAGATATTATGGTTTATAAATTTCCCCAGCATTTGTTATTCTTCATTAAATGCGTGAGAGGGCAAGTTCGAGAGAAAAACAAGATTCTTCATATTCTCTGCTAGTCACTCCCGAGACTATTTTACAATATAACGATAATTCTTACGATAAGAACTTTACATGAAGATTAGTTTCTCTAGAATTGTATAAACTATATCTTTGTTTAATAATCTTACGATTGAATAGATAAAATGATAGAAAAATATGAACCACACGTTTTCCTGTAGATAATTATTCATTAATACATCCGACGTTCATGCGTAAGAAACTAATTCTGTCTTAAACTTGAGACGAAAAAAGTGAAGGAAATGATGCAATCATTTGGTCAATGCATAATTTATGATTATTCCTAGGGAGAACCAATGGGACCTACAAGACCAAGTTCAGCAGTGTTCGGTTATCCTACAATGAGCGTACACGGTACCCTCCCGCCGGTGCCTCTTCCGAGACTCCAGGCGCCTCCTAGAACTCGGCAGAGGCATCTCCCCGAGCCAGACAGCTCAGACTCTGAGCCCCAGGACAAGGACAGGGCTGACCTCATCCCACAGAGCAGTGGGTTCCACGTCCCTAGACCAAAGTCGAGGTCCTCACTGGCGGTAAGATAATGTTTTATTATTAATCGTAAACAGAAGTGGTCAAATATTATTTATCAGAACTAATTTCTAAAACGAAACCTATGAACCCAACGCCCGTTTCTCTTTTTGATAATAGCCTTTGGCCCTTGAGGAAGTCGAAATTTTTACTGGCGACGTATAAAAATCTAGAACTTTCGACTACAATTTTTATTTTTCGCGATTAAAATTTGTAATTTTATCCATTGGAACATTGATCAAGAATTTTTAAACACTCTTTATATCTGGAGAAAAAAGAATACCCTATTCTACACATAATTACATCGTCCAATTAGCCGAGATTTCTTAATTCTTCCGCTAATGAAATTAATTAGGTCACAATTTACCGAACAATTTCAGAGAGAAATGTTTAAGGGTCTTTTTGATGCGGAGAAAAACAAAATTTCCAGAGGAGGTCCCTCGACATTTCTCTATGAAGCCGCACATTTCCGAGATAACTACATAATTAGAATCTACTTAAACAATTTGAGTCGACGTAACCCATTTCAGGGGGTAATCTTGTATCTCAGTAATGAGTGGAAGAAATGCTGTGAGGCTGTTTTTGTATGAAACCCTTTTCTCTACAAAAACGGTTTCTCCATCGTTTGCTTGAAAATCCCACATTCTTGAGATAACTCGAGTTAAAGTAGCTGTGCAGCTCCATAAATCTTTAAGTTTCTTGAACGTCAGAGAATCACCGGAAAATGTTATCTGATTTTTTGGTACTACATTTTTGCGCAATTTCATAGTCAGTTTATTTTTTTCGAAAATTGATCTAGAAAAATCAGAACTCGTCTCATGGGAACATTTTCAATTTCGAGTATTTCGATCAATAATAAAGATTGAGATCTGAAAGTCTTGCTACCAACTTTAAAAACCTCAATAAATATTGTTAATATCTCTTAAAAAATTATCCGCCAAATTGAAAAAATAAATTAATTAAACATTAGATTTAACTGAATTTTTAATTCACAGGAGAAATGTTGAAAAAATATTAACATGTAAAATATTAGATCAAACCCATTCGATAAGATTTTTTGTTCAATTTTTCTCATAAAATTTAATTGAAAAATTTGACCAGACTGAAGATATGTCCCAGTATCTGACCCTGTGTGAGTAGCTGAACCACCGAGTGATGGATTAATTATTATTTGTCATAAATAAACAGTACGTATAAATAAATAAACAGAACATTGAGTGGGCCCTTAGGAGAAGTCTTAAGGCCCGTCTTCTACAGATTTTTCGTTATTTTTCTTACTAGATTCCCCAGATTTTCCTACTTTGTTTTCATTTACGCTAAAGTAGATTACACACCCTAGAAAGGACGAAAATTTATGATTTTTCAATGAAATGAAGGATCATAAGCTCTCGCTTGACGATAATTAGGTGTGGTCAGTATAAAATGACGATAACAATATAATTATCCATTTATACTCACACCCTCCATTCCCTAGAAATTTTGTTCGATGTAAACAATATGGCGGTCGAATTCCACTTATAAAAAAATTACTAATTATTATTCCTACACCCACAGGACACTCTTGAGACCTAATTATCGTCAAGTAAGAGATGATGATCCTTCTTTTGATTGATAAATCAACATTCATTCTGCTTTCGAGCGTGTGTAATCTACTCTGGCGTAAAGGGAAAAAAATAGGGCAATCTGGGGAATTTTGGGGAAAAAGTATGAAAGATTTTCAAGAAGACGGGCCTTAAGGGCCGTCTTCCCGAGGAGTCACGTGACCAAATTGAATTTCCCAATAACAAACAAAATTATTTGTCGATTTATGTGAAACCCAATTTGCGACATGCTGTTATGATTCTCGTATGTCAGAAATTTGGTTTAATTAAAATAAAAAAAATCATCTGGCTGTAATTAGAAAAATCCATTTGGTCACATAATATAATACTTCGAGAAGACAATCCTTAATATTGAGAATAGTCTCCCCGATTGTCAACAATTTCTTTCCTGAAAGCAGAACTTTTTACTTATTGATTAGTTATTGAAAATTGTGGACTAGTCCCCAGGAGTCAACCGTTGTCTCTCTGTATTCCTCTATTTCAAAAGGATTTATCCCCTGCCTGTGGTAGCAGTAAGTGCCAAAACGGTCACCGTTGGTACTCAGGCGAATCGCCACTTCCAGTTACATTTTTAGTGCCCAGTGCTAGTGGTAGATAACGGTTTAACAACCATTTATCCGGTGTAACAGTCATGAAAGTGAATAGTTAATGTATTTCCGAGTATACGAACGTTTCCCCCAACAATTTCCGCATTTCTATCAATCTGAGTTATTCCCCTCGACCCAATGATTAATCTCTACCTAAACAGTTTCAATATTCAACATTTTTCTTCAATAAATAAATTATCTCCAATTCTTCATTCAGTTCAGCTACTGGCGCATGGAGGGCTCAATTTCTAGAACAGCTGATGTTTTCGCATTTCTGTACTCGCGCAAACCCCTCACTCTCCCGATTCCTTCACCTTAATCTTTTAATAGAACTTTCCTGACCACGGGCAATTGTTTTCTGCTCAGTGAAGATCACTAAACCTTCAGAAAACTCTATTAATCTGGGATAAATTATCTACCCACAGTTCATTATTTAATCTAATCACTAGGTTCAGGTACTGGGACATGGAGCTTATTTTGTTCTAGCACTTGAATGATCTGTTCAAGTTTCTCTGGGTATAATTGATGATACAATTGCATTTGTTCTTCTCCCAACAGAATCAGAGCGGAATTTATTACGACGTTGAATACGACCAGGGCGACGCTCACCATCTTTCTAAAAATAATATACCCATGTCCACTTACAGCATGGCGAGACCGTATTATAGGACGTGAGACGGAAGATGTGAATCATAGTCGGTACCAGGTATCACACAGTTCAATTCAGAAAAAAAAATCGTTTTTATTTGAGGATGGAAATTTATGAAGTTTCAATTATATAATCGTCGAATTCTAAACTCTGCCATCAGAATTAATTATTTTGGTCGTCGGTAAAATAATTTGAGAGACAATTCGCGGATGAAATGAACTCCAAATTTATCTTTAAATGACTTCCGCGAATATCTTCTGAGTTAGGAACTTCAGAAGTGAACTTTGGTGGAAATTTGAAGGAGAAAAATCAATCCAAAATATTTGTGTAAATTTTTTCAGGTGACATTTTGTAAAGTCAATTGTTCTACGGAGAATAAATACGTCTTGTCCTGTGTTATGGGTACACGTTTTACCTAGCTCAATAATAATATTTAAAAATTAATGAAAAGACTATGTATTATGATTGATATTATATGTACCGTTTGAATTACACAAATTATAGTAATTAAGTATGAATGAATGTGATTAAGTTTTAAATGATTGACGGATTTTGAGAATCGTTGTTCATAATTAATCGATTCATCAACTATTCAGCTGTTCATTAAATGACAATAATTAATTTGTAATTACATCAAAGACATAAAGATATCTATAATGTTTTTTTTTACTTCGGTTAGGGTTTAGTTCTGTTGAAATTAATGTATAAAGTGAAGAAAAAAATTGGACAAAATTACGGCAATTAATTTACATACGTCATAGTTCGTTTATCTTCTTTTTAATAATTATTACATAATTTGTGTCCATAAGTTGAATACAATAAACATCTGAAGAATCAACGCAATTGTTTACACATGTTTACCACACTGTACCAGTTAATTGAGTTGATCGAATTTTTTTCATAATTTCTCTAATCATTTATACTGGCACTAGTTTTTGCAGAGAGTAACGAGAATTTTTAATGAAAAAGATTGGATCGTCGACAATCGACGAATATAAAATTTATCCATTAATGCTATTCTTTTCATCGCTTTCGTCATTCAATTCTTCTCTTCGGGGATTTGAAAATTACGAGAGGATTCAGATTTATCAGAAATTGAACAGTCATTAAGTGTCAATTCTCTCTATACGTTCAATACTTTAAAAAGATGAGCATGCGTAAGTATAATAACAATTTCAATGTCTGTTTTGTTATTTTGTGGTCGAAAATTGGGTGATTCCGATGTGGAACGGCGAATTCACATTTATAAATTTATTCAAGCAATAGTTATTCCATTTTTCTCGTATTACAAGTGGTCAAATTGCCTGGATCGGACATTTATTTTGGACAATTACGTGTCCTAAAAGGATAAATTTAATTAGGGGAGAACGCCAGATTTTTTTTGTCGGTGGGAGATTTTTTTTTTGAAAGAGAGGTTTTTCAGAATGCGTTTTTCCAGCCTACACTATCTCGCGGTAAATAAATTTTCTCCGCCATTTCGTCTCAAATTAATCGCTCTTGAGGATAAAATTCATGATTACACCGACGATTTAAATAATTATATATTTTTACTTTTTTTTTTCATTTTCATCAGTTCAATAATTTTATCAGGACGTTTTTCTTCCTAGCCCGACTGGAAAATAACATACAAGCTTTAATAATCTAATTAATATATATATTTTTTATATAAAAGTTACATTGGTAATTTCCAAAACGTTTTCTATGAAGATCTTTTAGTACGTGGTAAATATTGAAAAAGTGGGAGAAGCTTGGATTTGGTTCTGTTCGGATGAAATTTGTTGTGCTCGTTCATTGATGAAAAATCTTTGTTCCTTAAATCGACTTCTAATTATCCTGTCAACCACTCAAAAATCGACTTTTACTCATCAAGTATTAGGTACGAACAAATAGACGTTAATTTCGTTGTTAGGGACTCCGAGATAATTATAGAAACATTCGTTGGCTGATAATGAGTTATTTCGATGTTGAATTTGGTCGTTTTACCATTAGTAACGTAATTGGTTAAATAATCCAGTAGTGGAGTGATAAAACTGTTCAGCCCAATTGTAAAATTCAGGTTTTTTTTAATGCTTTATCTCGATAAACATATAATGTCGTTCTAAAAATCCTCGGTACCGAGATAATTCACGAATCAACAATTAAAATCACTCACTGCAGACAGGTTCACCAATTCCCCCGAAAATTTTACGTAATTAATCATCAACGATCGAGCCAATGCCTGGATAAATAGAGGAGAGACCCGGTGTGTAAATACCCGGAGAAATATCTCTCAATGTACCGATAAAAATACAAATAGATGAGAAAAAAAAACTGATTAAGAGCTATTTTAAAAGTAGAAAGTGTAAAGTATCACAAGAATTACAATAATTGTAATAAAATCACAGTATCTCTGTGAAGAGTTTAAGAATTGTTTCATTTATTAATCATCATTTATTAATAATGATTTGTTCAATCAATTATCAAGCATTTTATCAATTATTAATCAATTCATCATTACTTTAAGTATTGTTAATATTTTTCAAATCGCACAATCAACAGTAAGCGCATAAATATCAATGCGAGTTATATATATGGTATTGAAAAATGTATTTTTTTTCCTCCGTGAATAACATCAGTCTTTGATATACGACAATTGTTAAAAAAATTATGTATAAAACAAAGATGGAAAAGAGAAGAGAATGCTGAGGGTTTTTTTTCCAAAAAGATTTTTATAATCATTGGATAGGGAGTGTTTTATACCAAGACAAGAACACTTATCGAAGGCGACTCTACTCAAGTCTCATCATTATTTTCGTATTGATTGGTGGGATGTACTCCGTTGTTTGCGAAGTTGGAGTATTCTTTTTTATAAAAAAATTATTGCAATTTTTTCTCGTTGGATTCTTGAAATATCTGAGGATTTTTGTAGAGATATGAGGTTGAAGCGTTTATCAAGAGGGATTGAATAATTAGTGAGATTAGATCAATTATTTATAATATTAAATTCCTCTTACGTCCAAAAAACGATTTATCTGGATTGAATTTTCAAATTATTTTCGATTGCGCAATCTTTTGGATTTTTTTGTTACTCAATTTGTGACAAGTAACGAAAAATGCCTCAGTACTCGGCGACAAATACTATTTATTTAGTTATTTTTATAGACTTGGAGATAATCGAAATATTTTTGATCAATAAGAGAAAGCAATCCCCATTTGATTGAAATAACTGAAAAATTGTATTTCGTAAATTGTTCAAAAGAAGAAGCTCACTCCGTGGAATGAGAAAGGAAAGATTGCTTTCCAATCGCATAAATCATTTTTTAGACGTATCAATGTGCCCGATTCAAGACCAACCACTGTACGACCCCTTAAAACCCCTCGATTACTCAAAACTCGAGGAGCCCTTAGGCCGTACGTAAAGTCGATCGATCCCCTTTCACGATCAACATTCCCAAGCGCATCAGCTTATAAGAATAGGATCTCGGTACTTGCTATGCTCTCATGATCTAGTTCGGCGTTGCCTGAGGCTGTGGAGATGGTGACGATGTCGGATTGACATTTGGTCTGTAAAACCTGTTGACTAGCTGTTTGAGACTCAATACACTCCCCAGTCCTTTCCCCGGCTCCATGTTAATGAACATATCAAGATTATCCTTGCATGCTGGAGAAAAAATGAAGAGGTTATGTTGAATTCACCTCTGCAGGATATTTCACTCAGGGTGTGATATTTGCGGAAAGATTCGTCATTAAATTATTAGTCGATTAGATTGGGATTATTGGAATTAGTCTTATGGTGAACCTGCTTCGCGGAAAATAGTTTAATTACCTTTCATAATTTTTTAGTAAAAACTAGGAGCCCTAGGTATTTTTCAAGAACATATCCTGAAGTTGATTTATCTCGGTCTACTTCAATGCGGAGTTAACACGAAAGCTCCTCGAGCTGTTAATAATTAATAATGGATTGTGGGTCAAGGTCTTACTTGGTGTACATATCGGCGGATAATCAGGTGGTGTTTTGATCCAAGTCCCATCCTCTCGCTTCATGTGTGCTCGGTTGGATGCAAAATGTTGTAAATACGTTGCGGCTGGCACGAGTCGGAATCTTCGGTGAAATTCTGGGCGAAGTGCCTCGTCCGATCTGAATGTTTCAGTGGCATATTTCCAGAAAAATGTGGGAAAGGGTAGGGCACTCTCGAGATCATAAACCACTGCACGTTCGTCGGGTGCATAGATCAAAATTGCATGATAATCCTGAAGAAACAAAAATTACCACAAACTTCTTAGTTTGATTTATTTTGACAGCTTGGAGGTATGGATGAAAAGTAATACTCTAGTTGCAACAGCAAAAAAATATCCGGACGTGTGTGTTTTTCAAGTGATAAAGACCGATCTAATTAGTTAGTCCTTGCTTATCCAGTTACGGATCGTCTAATTTTCGTCGGGATCATGCGACGTTTTTCTTCTGAGACACGAGGATTTAGAATTACATTTGAGGCGCGTGATTTTTTTAATATGACTATTCAACATTCTTGCGCTAAATTGCGAACTGAGAGATGTACTTCAAACAATTTTAGATCTTTGTGAAAATTTCTTAAACAGGAAAAATTTCTAGAATTCTCTCGGGATCGATGGAATGACGAAGAGGAGAAGTATTGCACCGGATTACCAGCTGCCGTTTGCGACGTAGAAACTTCTATGAACTTTAAGAAAAATTCCAGATTCTTCTGAAAAATTCCAGAAAATTCTGTTTTTCAAGCTACATGATTGTTCTACAATCCCAAGGCCTTGATAAATAAAAATAAGAATAAAATAGTATATTTCGAAATAGTATATTTCGTAACAAGTGAAAAAAAAATGGTTTTTGGCGTGTGAGCCGAAGGCGAGTGATATAATCCCACGAGTCAAAAACCACTTTTTTCACGTGTTACGAACAATATTTTCCATCTCAATGTGTCGAAAAAGCACTTTTTCGTCGAGTGACTGAAAAGTTACTTTTCCGACACAGCGTGATGAAATATACTATTTCGACACACTGAGATGAAAAATTATGTTCGTAACTCGTGAAAAAAGTGGTTTGTGACTCGTGGCATAATATCAAATGCCTCGCCTTCGGCTCTTGATATAAATCTCCCACTCGCCAAAAACCATTTTTTTTCACTCGTTACGAAATATACTATTTTGACGTTAAATGATAGCAATATAAAATGAAAAAATTAAACAACAATTGAAGAAAAAAATTGAGGGCGGAATTTTTTTGATCTTTGGGGGGATAATTGAAATAATTGTGGAGAGAAAATTATCAATGATGATGTCAATGATGTCAATGGATGTCAATGGTATTAAAGGATGACAAGATGATCCTTACCCAAACTATGACCTGATCCTCATCCTTTCCCTCTCGCTGCCGCCACAACGGTACTCTTCGATCTTCATTACTTATAAAAGCTACATAACAATGCTGCAACTCCGATGAATGCCTAGTCGCCACGTCCTGGCACAGTTTCCATACATTTTCCTCACTGAAACACATAAACCCATCAATTAAATCACAAACGACCTTTATAATTAATCACAAACTCGCATGTCACTCTCTCTCTCCCTCGCTAGCCCATGAAACATGAGCCTCTAACTAAGTACTTTCAACAATACTTTATTGTCCTCCATTTTTTACCTTTACTTCTCGCTTCCTCAAAACTGCATAAACTACATAACAAAAGTGTATTGCGTGCAATGGCAGGAGTGTCGTGTGTACAATCTCCCACGTGAATTATTAATTGTCGATAAAACTCGAATCTTGTGTTGTGAAAACAAAAAATAACAGGGAAAACTCGCACACTAGGGGAAAATGCGGGAGAAAACGTGGCAAAAGGAGATGTAGAGTTGTCCTTTCAATTTCAATTTTTATACGTAAAATAGTCTCGGGATGAGAGCAGGCGGTGTCTTGGCAGCTGAGGAAGGTGGACCCAGTGTCAGGAAAACATTTCTCCCAGGGGAAATTTAGAGAGCCCAAAAAATTCCAAATGAGATACGAGGAAATCATGCGGGAGGAAAAGTGTCCATTTCCAAAATTGACTTTCTAATTTCATGGAATCCATGGGCCTAGAAGGCCCATTTCACTGCGAATCAGAAACCGGTTACGCAGTTTTAGGAGAAAGTCCGTCAATGAGAAAAACTAGACATTCTCCCATCCGCCTGTCTATTGAACATCGATTCAGTGATTCACTAGAATGCTTTAAATATGTACAATAGAACATTTGACGACACAAATGAACAAAAAACTATTTTCAATGTCAGATAATTTTTAATTGGCCACTTAGTCCGGAAAACTCATGCCAACGATCGAACAGTGGCTTCATTTCATGGCATGAGCAAATAGAAGTTCGCGAGGAACAAAATCTAAAGGAATTCTGGATTTTTTTTACAATGACTGGCGACATTAAATCGAGTAATCTTAATTTTTCCTTAGATTCGCTCAGTTTCATAATCATGTCCGCTTTTTGAGAGTTTTTTCGAAAATTTCGTGTCGATAAGACACAAAAAAACGTTAAGTGTTTTTTAACAATCCGGCCAGTAATTTATGAGAACTCTAAGAAAACTCTAAAGAAAACGCAAAAGAACGGGAGTAAGTGCAGACTATTTTCAGTCCTCTTGTCTAGTTCAGAAAGTGCCTAAAGGAGAAGGAGACTTGAGAGCTAAAACCCGAAAATAATTGAACATTGATTTACTACCGAGTCACTGAAGAAGTCAGATATTACACATTTTCCACATCAATTATAAATACGAGTAGGTCTATCTTAGAACAGGAAGATCAATGCAAGGCTGAAAATGTTTCTACGAGAACGTGAATCTTTAATTTAAGGATCCCGAGGTTATTATCTTGAGAAGACAAGAGTCCTCAATTCCCATTGTTTTTAGAAGAAGAGTTTCTTCTTTTCTTCGTTAAGATTTTTTTCCTAAATCAACTGCGAATTTCCTCCATTCGCGAAGCCCTGAAATTGATAAATTTTCATTGGAAACTGATTTTTTCTCTCTGTGTAAATGTTTTTCAATGTAAACACAGCCTGCAATGGAATATTGGATCCCAGAAACAATTTTTGATAGAGTTTTTCCAAAAACATCTGTAGGCAAATTAAAAAACTGCGATAACCGCCGAAAGAAATTGGAGTAGAATGCAATCAAAATATAAACAAACAAAAAAATTCCAAGTGAATTTCAATGGTTGAATCTTCCAATTTTCAATCACCCATCACTCTCGTATAACAGCAAGTACCCATCATTCTCCGCAAATCAATGATTCCTACCAATTAAACAATAAAAATGTAAGAAATATGGCGTCGTTGTTGTATTAAATCCCCCGTAAACCTATTTCTCCTGCAACGTATCGATCCACTTTGTGATCTGCCGCAGTATAAATGTCCGTAACCCCTTAACAAGTCCCCAAAACCATCGCCCAATCATCAATCACGAGGATCATCCCCACAGGCATAAAAATCAATGGTAAAAAAAAACCAAATAATTAACATAATTTTTACCAAAAACAGCTGGTGTAGACACAGTCAGCGGCTCTGGTGAAGAGTGGCACGAGTGGTTTAGCATTATTGCCAGTTACACGAGGTTCCACAGCCATTCTTTGTTTACAAACTCACACAATGGATCACTGACTTCCGGGTGGCGAGCGATGACAAACCCCCCCCGCGTTTATGCAACACTGACATCCAATTTTGGAGTTATTTATTGGTTTAACCGTGTCTTTGTTATCGAATTATTGAGTCGACTTCGTGCCACTTCTATCATCATTCACATGCTCAGTGTCTGTTGGTTTTGGGAGTCGTTGTTTGATGGGTTTGGAAGATGTTGCGTCTAACCCATACGAAACATTGTTTTGTTACTGGCACGACAGTGGCTCTGGTGGTCTGCTGGTGGAGGCAGAGAGGATGCTTGATGCGTGTTGGTGGAGAAGTGCTTCTTTCTCTGTCTTGGAGACAAGGCGAGTTAGTTTTCTAGGCCAATCAGAACTACGCATGCGTCCGGAGCACTGGTCATTCAGAAGGTGGGGGAATTGGTGGGAATCCTACCCCTGATGGAGACATTGAAGATTGTATTTCTTGGAATTATTTGTTAACCAATGATAATAATTAAGATCCAATTAATAGGGAGCAATTAGTAGAGAAAAAATTGATGTTTTCTTGCCGAGTTGTGGGGATGGGCAATTGAGAGGGTGGAATTCTACCTCTGATGCAGGAGCAATTCAGTTGTTAACTGGGAGAAATTGGTTTTAGGGGGGATTGTTAATAATTGATCCTTAAAATAAGGAAAATCGATGAGAAATAAATTGATAATTGGTTCTTCTCATTGAATATTCTGCCGTTAATCCAGGTACAGCGATTGGAGCCATTATTTATTGGGCTTTTTTTATTTATAATTCATTATCGACAAGTGGGGAGAGAGGAATGTTTGGGAGAATTTGATAGGACTATTGAGGTCTCTATTTATTAAAAAGATTAATCATTGAATATTGTTAGAGTGTTGTAGCCACGGAGTATAAAAAATAATCGGAGATTAAACTTTGCCAACACTATTTAACCTATTATTAACATTATATAATCAATTTACATGCCGTCTACAAAATATCAATAACTCCATGTACGTAATAAGAGTTAATTTCTAAAGTTGTTACTTACTCGTACTCACGGTTCATTGAGTCACTGGTAATTGTCACATTTTTTCCTTCATATTATCTTTTGAGGAATTCAATAATTTGTTAAACAATTGGCATTTTTCCACGCATTCTTTATTTTTTCCGTGTTCGATAATTGGGGAATGAGAGGTGAGGGAAAAGGAGGTCTTTAACGAAGAGGTAGGGAAACGTGGGAGTAGTCTCTAGTTTTTTTACACAATCTCCTAATTCCGGAAGTCGGGTATTCTAAAATATATAGAACCAAAGACGGCGGAAGCCAATAAAATTTTCACTCCCGAGAATTTTTTTTTTCTAAAATCAGAGAATTCTTTTTTTTATTCTCAGTAACTTCAGCAAAAATTCAAAAATCAAATTTATTACAAAAATTATTTATTGAATATTTTTAATTAAGAAAGTAGTAGTAAAATACAGTAAAGTACATGCGTACACATGTAAGTACATATGTAATACGGAGGTAAATGCCAGGTTGTTGGGTCTCGTTTGTTTCGAGTTGAGCACAAAAATTAGTTGGTCCCCGTAGATCCGAATCCTCCCTCTCCTCTTTCGGTAGAATCCAGAGTTTTGACTTCAACGAGATCGGGGTACGCTATCTTCTCGCAAATCAGCTGAGCCACTCGATCCCCTGGGGAGACCTTGAAGTCTGAGTCACTGTGGTTGAACATGACAACTCCAAGATTTCCTCTGGAAGCAAACAATTAATTGACTGTCAATTAAAAGACAACTGCAACTTGAATCAAAAAATTGATTTGTGGCTTGGAGCATGAAATGCTGCACTATAAAATAAATTAATTAATTAATTGATTAATTAATCGATATTCGCTCGTTTGATTATTTATTTAATTGATTTGGGGTTTAGTGGGAGCTCGTTGCTCGTGAACTTATCAAATTAATTTGACGTAAATTAAATAGTTTATTCCAGGTCATTAGGAGTCATTGTCCGAAGTAGATTTTGCTCTCATTTTGATTTTTGAGTTCTGTAGTTTCTGTCGACATGAAAAATCCATCGAATGGATGAATAATTCCGTTGTCGAATACGTATGTGTTTTCCTAATAATTCCTACTACAAAACAATTGACGTTTACATGATTTTTCGTAGATATTAACATTAAAATTATCTACCTATCTCTCAAGAATGTCAGAATATTCTTCATTTCTAGTTGATAACCTTCTAAAAAGACAAAAGCCATACTGTTTTTTCCTTTTACCTGTAATCAGCATCAATGACGCCAGCACCGACATCAATGAAATTCTTCCAAGCAAGTCCCGAGCGAGGAGCTACTCTTCCATAAGTCCCATCAGGCACTTCAATCTGAAGATCAGTCTTGACGAGTTCCTTTCCTCTGGCAGGGATGACATATTCATAGGCACTAGAATCAAGAAGAAATGATAAGAAGTCTGGAACTTTTATGACAAAAAATGTACACAAAGTGTCCGGTTCTCGTGTCGCCTACCTTCTGAGATCGTACCCGGCGGCCTGGGCAGATCCTCTCACCGGTGCGTAGGCCTTCTCCGAGAGTTTAGCGAACTTGAGAACGCAGGAGCTGTTGGCTGGCATTTTTTAATATTGGAGACAACAACTAGTCCCAATAGACGAGGAGGAATGGATTAACCAACAATAGACGTTGGAAGAACTGGACAGGACTGAAAACGCGGGAGAAACTGCCGAAGAGGATGAGCAGAGGCTCAGATTGCGGAATTCGGGTGAGCCCTAACCACAATTACTCGACCCCAACGAAGGGATGCCGCCACAATCGATTCTGACGACTGCAATAATTAATTAATCCAATACTGAAGTAGTTCATGAAAGTCCATAAATTCGCAGTAAAATAATCAATAGAGAAATGAAAAAATTATCGTTAATTGCTGCACTAGAGTCTTAAAAAATATTCTAATTTTATTGGCTGTGTGTTGATGCAGTACAAATGTTTTCTTTTGAACGTGTCAAAAACTGCCGGGTCGACACCCCCTCTGTAATGGCGTCCACCCTGTAAAAATGTGTCAAACGGGGTGTCGAATGTTACAGTATTTTTGACAGTTTAATAATCAGAATTTAATGTTGAGGTGTACGGCGATGAATAGGTGGATGTGAGGAATATTTTGAGACGTTTGGTCAGGTGGTTTTTGTATAATTAAATAAAGAAGCACCATTTTTTTTCCACATTCGGCACTTACGAAATGGTTTCACTCCTCAAAATTGTGTTTTTCAACTGTTTTTTAGGTGAGTTGACTGTTAAATAACAATAATTGATTCTCATTAACACATGACACTTGTTTATTTGTCTGTGGATTGTTTGCCATCATTCTCGCTGGAATATTATTTACACTAACCTCTAATTTAGGAGATGAGGGGAAATAGGGCAAAGGATTTTTTTGGGAATTATGGGAGGACTTATAAACATTTTGGATGCGTGGGCTGTTTTCTCCCCACGGTAATTTAACGATCGATAAACATAAATTCCAAAGCTGACTAATCTAATTAGATTCACTTGGGACGATTCTCAATGATACTCCAATGAATTCAGTGTAAACAATAAATTTGGAAACTTCAACCGATGATAATTCAATAATTAATTACGGTTTCACAGCTGTTTTTTCCAGTACAACAGCATCTAGGGTCATTGAACTGAGTGATAGATTCCTGGACATCCACAAAGAGGGACAATGGCTCGTGATGGTAAGAAATGGTCTACTTAAAAATCAAATGAGTTTTTTTGGTTGTCAATGTTCACGTAATTTGTCTTACTCAATAGATGTATGCACCTTGGTGTGCGCACTGCAAGAGACTAGATCCAATTTGGGCCCACGTTGCTCAAAATCTTTATGCCAGCAATATTCGAGTCGGTCGAGTTGACTGCACAAGGTTCACTGCCGTTGCTCAGCATTTCAAAATTCGGGGCTTTCCAACGATTTTATTGTAAGTATCGCATTTTTCATTTATTAAATCAAGCACGAACAATTTATTCTCGTAGAAAAAACACTAATTTTCAAAAAATTGCACTCAAGGGTCGTCTTCTCGAGGGGTCACGTGACCAAATTGATTTTTCTAATTACAGTCGAAACAGTTTCTCGATTTCGATCAAACGAAATTACTGACAAGCGAGAATCATAAGGGCGTTTCGGAAATTGGGTTTCACAGAAATCAAGAAATTATTTTGCCTGTAATTAGATAAATCAATTGAGTCACGTGGAAAATGTGATAATTTATGATCTCCAAATCCTCCCAAGCAGAGTGATTGCAATTATTCTCTTGATTTTCCAGTTTAAAAGGGGAACAGAAATTCACTTACAACGGGGATCGCACGCGAGAGGAGATAGTGAAATTCTCCCTTCGCCTGACAGGTCCTCCAGTGCAAGAGATCACAAAAACTGAGAGTTTCGACATGATAAAAAGCACTCAAGGATTATACTTCTTATACGTAGGGGAGAGATCGGGTCCACTCTGGGACATCTACCACAAGACAGCTGATGCCTTCCAGCCCCACGCATTTTTCTACCAATCTCATCCGGCAGTGGTGGACAAGCATGCCCCCATGGACAAGGTTCCCTCGATCTTCGTCTACAAGGAAAATGTCCACTACAATTTCACCGGCTACAATCACAGTGACCTTGAGAAGTTAAACGCCACGGTATACAATTGGGTGAATGCCGAGCGTTTCTCAACATTTCCAAAGGTCACTCGAGGCAACATAAATCAGCTGTTCCTGACAAACAAGTACTTGGTACTTGCGGTGGTAGAGGAAAATGCAGTTGAAGATGTAGCTCCAGATATGCTGGAGTTTCGCGATATGGTGGAGTCTGTGATAAAGAAAAAACGAGACAGATATCACGAGCACTTTCAGTTCGGCTGGATTGCCAATCCTGAATTGGTGAACAGCATTGCAATGATGGAGATGCCAAAACCTGGTTTAATTGTCATCAACACCAGCACCACTCATCACCACATACCAGACGATGATCCAAGCAAGTTGACTCCACATGTCATAGAAATGTTCCTGGAGCACATCAGGAATGAGACTGCACCGAAATATGGGGGCAATGGTATTCTAGTGCAAGTTTATAGATCGTGGTTTGAAATGAGAACAACACTTGCCTCGATGTGGAAGGGAAATCCCATATTGACGATGGTTCTCTTTGGACTTCCAGCTCTGTTTTTCTCGCTCATTTGTTACGGGGTCTGCTGTCCAGATATTCTGGACGCTGGCGATGAGGAAGAAGAAGAGGAGGAGGATAGTAGTCATATGAAGAAGGATTAGGAGGGTTCAATGGGTATTGAAGTGAATTTCTGATTTCTACATAGAATGATCTCAATGACAATACTGGGGATTAAGTAACGGAGTGCCGAAGATGTTTAAGTTGGAGGTGAGATTCTTTTCATTGTGTATTTATCTCCAAAATGAGGGGTTCCCAGAGAACTTAATCAGACTCTTTTCTACTGGCGAGGAATTTTTGAAAAATGCTCTTCTCCAATTTCTCCAGAAACCACTCATTCCAAAGATTAGGTCATTTTTATTAGGGACAATGACTCGAACTTTCCGCGACACTCGTACTCCATTGATGACCATTTGTTTTATTTTACGTTGGAACCAAATTTTTGTTTTTTGAAGACTTCATTGAGAAATCATGAGAATGTGTGAATGCGGATTAGTCAAATGTTTATCTAATATATTTGTTCTTCGTTGAGAGTATTTACGCATTTCAGCAGAGTCAGTCTGTGTGGCCTCGGCGACTAGAATCTGTCGACTACATTTTATTAACTTTGTTTTTTTGGATTTGCGTATATAAAATTTGCGATTGTGAGATTCGTGGTTGGAATATTTGTATCTTGATTGATTTATAATCTGTGACGTGAATTGAGTAAATAAAATTTAATAAAAGAGAGGGAAGTATAATGTAGGAAATTTTTTAAATTATTTCGTGACTTTGAAGTCTTACATTTGAAGTTCTTCCGATGAGTCAGTGCTACAAATCGTCGTCATCGGAGTCCAACGCTGCTCTTCGTCGGTCAAACTATAACAATTAAGGAATAATAAAATAAATTGAATGACCTTCATCTTTGACAAGAAATGGAAATGAGTGACATTTTCCCTCAAATGATAAATTAAATACTAAAAGACTACAATACTTTGACTGTCGTTTTCTTTTGGGTCTGCTGATTCACACTTTCCAGGAGACTAATGAGCTCCTTCTCCCCCAGCTTTCCGGGTAATTGTCCTCTCTGGGCCATACTAAGCAACATTCCTTCCACCATTTTGGCCTTCTCCGGTTTCCCCAGGGATAATGTGTTCACTATTACAATTTTATTAATTAGAAATATGATTTTATGGAACGGTAGGGAATAAAACAAGTCGCTTCTCACATCTGGCTCTCGCTGATTGGTCCAGGACTTGTGTTAGGATCGAATTCCTCATCTCCTCCATCTGACGCTGCTGTTCTTGTTGCGCTTCTTGATCTTCGGCATTGTTACCTCCCTTGGGAACACAAAAATAATGAATTTATTGTATTGGAACGTCCCGAAATCTAGAGATTTGTGTAAACCCTCAGCAACAAATTAACAATGCTCGCTAGAAACTCATAATTCATTTTTTTTACATCCGAAACCGAAGAGGGTTACGGAATAATTGTCAGAACCGCTCGTATAGACCAGAAGATTTTCCATAAAAGGGTCTCTTGAATTCACTGGCTACATAACCTCAAATTCTATTTATCTGCTGTCATGAATAATCTTTAGAAAATCTACCAAACTGAATAACGAATATAGTCCCTTTCTAATTTCTAATCAACAAATTACGATATAAAAACCTGCAAATCGTGTATTTTATGTGAAAATTCATGATCGGCAAAAATATAGCAGACGGTTTGTTGCAGTGATTGCAAAATATTTCTCACCCTTTGTGACTGCAATTGGGCTAGCCGCTGTTTACGAAGGGCCTCGAGCTCAGGATCAGCCATTGTTTAACAATTATTTTGCTGTAAAATCTGAACTCCAAATAACACTTGAAAATGTCAATGGCATTCGGTTCTACTCTTCCTGGGCGGGTGGGGGGCTTCATTCATAATGGGACACTCGACAAGGTAGAGATCAGTCTTATGTTACTCGCTGTCGACAGCGGCCAAGGTTTCCAGTTGAGGTTACGAGATGGCAACATGTGTTCTTTCATGACACTCAGTGGGGAAACAACACAATCAAGTGTTTTTTGTTATGAAAAAATGAAAGCAGGGCTTACAGACATTTCTACCATTATTACAATGTTATACAATGGTCCTACTACGCTCCTAAATAAACAAAATATATCAATTTTCAATTATGTGGTGCTAATTACCTGGAGCTCGACAAATGATCGTGGACAAGAATCTGCGATTTTACAGTTGCAGAACATTTGTTCCAGAATATCGAGGAAGTGGTAACGTTACCTTTACTTATCACCTTTTAAAATGCAATGCATTTTGTTAATCTTTTACTTCGCAAAATTATTATTATTCATTTCTGGTGGCGATGATAGACAGCTGGGGACTAAGGTCCGTAAAGGATACAAGTAAACTGTTTACTAAACAATTGTTTTTGTTTATACTCACAGGAGTACTGACCATTGATTTTCTGATTTTGTGTGGGTGGACTATTCCACTCTATTTGTGATATGTTTGGTATAATTGGGTTTAATTATGACGAAGTGTTAGTCTTCCTGGACCGGAGGTAGGTATCACAACTTCTTTACACGACCTCTCCCTCCAATTTTCTGCAGAATCAATTTATTTCTGTTTTTAACAAGCAAATGGAATACATACAATTTTTCTTGTTTCTGATATTCCTGTTGACATATCAGCACCGGACATTTTTAATAACACACTTAATAATAATTATCCATCCTCGCTGCAAGAACAACCGGGACCTGGTCGGCTGCCATCCTCGCAAATCCGCTGGCAGCTACTGGAAGCTGCATCTGGACAAACATTTTCATTTGGATTACTCGTTGTAGTAATTCTTCTCAATTATTGTCACGTGGAATGAAATCACTTTACTCGGAGCATCAAATATTCTAACGATCGTATTTGTTTCCGAATAAACAAATGCTCTCCGAAGAATAATTAATTTGATTCATTGAGTCACAATTTTTTCTCGGCGTAGCTCACTGGTTGAAGATCGAGTGATTGTCAATAGAAAATTATGAAAAAATCCTCACGGTTTATTTTTTATTCTTTTGTAAATATCAACTTACCGGCTTGTGGAGAGAGCAGGAGGAACAATGCAAGTGCCATGACAATTAGGAATAATTGGCGCAATTGAATCATGTTGGCAGATGTAGAGGGTAATAATTTGGAAGGTCCTCAGAGTTTTTCAACTGCTTCTTTTTTTCTGGACTTAAAACTGGCTCATGTGGACATAAATACCTTCGAACGTGTGATTTACATGATAATCGGAGTTTTACACAGCTGGTCGTTAATATTCATCACGTAACTCGATACGTAATCTCTGAACAGGTGTTCTACAAGTGCAAATAAAGTGATATATTTTTTAAATTGAATAATGCAAGGGAATACATCAGGTGTTACCTAGCTCTTCCTAGAGATGGCGCTAGATGTCAAATTCAAGAAACATGTGTAAGCGTATGTAAATAGTGTTCAAAGTGTCAGGAAAGAATCTGTTGATTTTTTTATCAATTTGATACCTTCGAGTGAGGATGCAGGTATCAGAGGAGATTGACAGAATTCTAAGGCAAATTGGAATTGGAGCCAGGCCTGTCAACGACCCCTTCTTCCATGAAACCCATAAATCTTTTGGGGTTTTCACATCACTGGGGGTTTATCACGAGGACGAGGAGGAGTTGTGTCATCCAGTGTGAGTGAAAAATATATATTCATATATTTATAAAATATAATACAATTTTCTTTGTTTTCTGGAGACATTTTGCATTATTGGGTTTTGGTAATTTCATACGCTTATTTTTAATTACTTGAAATTTATTTGAGGGATTAGAAAGGAGGGGCCGTCTTCTGTATTTTATTCGATTCTTTTTTTCCAGGATGAAGGAGTTCTCCTGCAATGCACCCGGGTGTGCAGCGACCTTCAAAACACTAGTGGAATTCGAGATGCATTACAATGGTTGCCACACTTTCACGTGTATGGAGTGTAGAAAAATTCGTCCCACCGAGAGATTGCTGGATATTCATATTCAGGAGACACATGACAGCTTCTTCAAAGTGTTAGCTGAGAAAAAACCGATGGTAACAATAACTGCAGTATAAATAATTGAGGGTTTCACTTGTCTTCGGGTTTGTCAAAATATTGAAAAGATTGCTCAAGTTACTTTCCTGGTCATTCAGAGGCAGAGTTAATTCTGTGCACTGGCTTGAACGTGCATTTACAGCAGAACCAGATAACGGATGACTATTCTTAGTCTTTACTTCGGTTGTCGATAAAAGTATTTAAATGTTTAAAACATTCTAATTCATAAATATCGATGAACTCGCAATCTTTCGTTACAATAATTACCTGAGGTTGAACAGTGAAGGGTTTTTTTTTGGGAGGCTCGAGCCTTAAATATTATCTTTTTAACGAACCTCATTTTCATCGTCAGCTGGTGAATTCAGTTGCAAATATTCAGGACAAATTATTGATCTGTTGAGATTGGGCTCGAATGAGGCAAATTTGAAGTCCACAATTCTACGCACCGCTTTATTATTTTATTCCTCTGTAATTCATTATTATACTATTAATTTACTATTAGTCTAATCTTAGCTTACTATACATAATCGGTAATATGTGTTGAGTCATTCATCAGCAAACAATTAACACCTCTGTCCATATAATTTCTCGTGCGTAGAAGGAGAAATCTGTGATTAGAGTGAACATTCCGTTTTTAAACTGACGAAATCAATTTGAGTATTTTCGTCGGCTTTAAATGTCCTCCAGCGGAAGAAAAAATACGCCATAAATGTGGGCATATTCTCACTAATGTCAAAATTGTTTAGTCAAAGATGCTCTCTTTTTGAAAAAATTCTTTAATCAAAATTATCTACACATCTAGATATTTTGTGAGGGGTTAACAAATTTGATTGCGTAGCTCGAGAATTTGTCCCGGAGAATTAAATAACTTTTATTAACCAGTCAAGAAGTACTACGCGATTATATAACGGAACAGTAATTTCGACTGAATTTTAATCTCGCGTACGCGAATAATTTAACTCTGAATTTAATTTAAGAGTTTCTAATTTTTCGTGCGTTTCGCCAGAATTTTCACGTGACTCTTCTGAAAAGCGGGTCGCGCATCCTTCCATTTCTTCGTTAATTGATTTTTAAGGAATAATTCTTCAGTCAATTTTTATTCGTGGCTAAAGGCGAAGTCTCGGGAGGGGTGGATGTGTCTATCAATGAAATAAGAAGTACTTCTAATTCTTCAGAAATCCAATTCTTCCGGTTAGTCAGTCAAATTAATTCTCCTTTTCTAGTATCAGTGTTTCGTGTCAGACTGCCAGGAGAAGTTCTCCTCACCCGCCGAGCGGAGAGACCACAGTATAAAGATCCACAGATTCCCAAAGAACTATCGATACGACGAGTCGTTGAAGCAAAAATCTGACCGACCGGAAAAAGAAACGCGGAAGAACAAAAATAAAAAAAAAGGCAGTGAATTAAGTGGCACAAAAATGGAGGCCGAAGGGCCTGAAGATACGATGGAAGTGGACACTATGAAGAAGCTTCCTAAGAAAACAAAACCGAATCTTTATAAAAATCAAAAAACCAGGACGTTTAATCCAAATTTCTTAAATTCCGCTTCGAAGCTTTCGGACAGCAGCAGTTCGCCTCCGGCAATTATTGAAAATAAAAATAATAATGGACTGAAACCCTCATCGGCAGCGCTTGCATTCATTCCTCGTCAGCTGACGCACCAGAGTTACTCAAAAGTTCTGACGAGAAATCTGAAAATGGAAGTGGAAGTTTTGGAAAGCAACAACATGATGGATTTGGCTGAAGCTCTACCTCAATAGTATCCTATGAATTTGTTAATACAAATCCGTGGAACTATTGCCATTGTAAATAGGACAACTATCTTCAACATTGATAAATAAATAATTATTACATTATTTAATGAAATATCCGCTTCTCTGACTGACGAGATAAATACACAAGTTATTACTAAAAATTCTGTTTATTATTTATAATTATAAATATCTTAAATATTGCAACAGTCTCTGTATGTACATGGGAACTTTTACCTAAAAATTCACACTTCTTAAGTCCTGATTACTCCTTAAAAACGTATTTACATCTTAATATTCTTATTATTACTGACTATCCCTGAGATTCAACCCTGCATTAGATTCACATAACAAGCCCTGGCTTCGACAAACGAGTGAATAATTAATTAAACTTTGGATAAAGCTACTATCATATAGCCCAAGTCCATATCTCTCCGTAAAAATCTTGAAAAATGAATACCATATTGGGGTGCTGTACTGCACAGCCTTATCCTAAGTCCCAATGAAAAAAAATTGACAATTTAATGTTTAAATAAAAAGTAGAGATGCGTAAAAACCGTGTGCACATCTTATTTCCCAAAGAACTTCCAATTCTAAACAAGTTCACGAAACAATTCGACACAATCTTCCATAAATATTCCAGAAAGTAGTGGCAAAATGAATACAATCTCTTTGTTATCCATTGTTTGTCAACAAACACTGTTAATTATTTATGTCCCTCCCTTCCGACGTAGATGTAAACACGGAAGAAATCAAATTGACGTTATTTCTGGCAAATACTGTGGGGAATAATTCCTAAAGGAATGAGTTCCCTCCGCAGTTGATCCCTCAATAATAAACAAAAAAATGCCGAAATATTTTTGGAAATTCAGTCCACCCATTTGGCCAATTCCTCCCTTCTAATAAAATCACACCCGAAGACTTAATGATAATTAATTCGAGTAAACCATACATCTGAGCTTGGCAGTCTCATTTCTCAAGGCCACGAGTTCATATTTGAGTTTCATATTTTCTTGCTCGAGGAAGGCAGCGCGAATGGCGATCTCGTCCTCCTTAGCTCGTCGTGCATCCCTAGATCTCTTGGCAGCCTCATTGTTTTTCCTCCTCCTCTCCCAGTAGGCAGCGTCTTTATCGTCCAGGACGCCCATTGTGCTGGTGGGCAGTCCTGGGCTTTTGCTGACCCTCCTCATTTTGATGTTGGTACCCTCGTTAGTTCTCCTGACAGAGTCCAGCATTTTCTTTCTGAATTCCGAGTAAGCTTCGTTGGAGTTCTGATCGTAGATGATCTCCGGGCCCATTGTCAGGGCCAGGGGGTCCTTTGGATAAGCCTTGAAGGGCCTTGGCGCCTTTTTCGATGCTTCGGGGGAGACCAGAGGACTCGACACCTCGTGGCTCACTGCTGGAGGATTGGAACTCGCCACTGGCACCTGAACCTGCTTCATTGCTCCTCCGTTCTGGTTAGCCAGAAGAGGTGAAACCACCGGGGAAACTGATATTGGCATTGGTAAACTCATCGGCAGAAGTGGATAACGATGATCTATCTTTGGAGTTATTGGCACCATTTGAGGATAAACTGGCTCGTACTTTGGCTTCTTTGGGGAGTCTGTCTCTGAGGGAGGCGTTACCATGAATGTTCGACCCTCGAAGGGACTCTTGCGCTCATCCTTGAAGCCCAGCTGATGCTGGGGAGGCTCACTTTGATGGGATTCACTTGTTGGCGACAGGGAACGCGACTCTGAGGACGCTGGACTAAGACTGTAGGTGATTGGGTGGGGCGATTGATCTTTGCGACAGGACAAGTCCAGGATTGGTGGCTCTGGATCCCTCCTCGTGGGCTTCGTAAAGTCCAGCGCGCGATCCATGGGGAGACACTGATTGTAGGAAGCCATTGTCATTGAATGTTAATGGGAATTTCTGGAAAAAAAAATTGAATTCTTTGTATTTTATGAACCTCCAGGTTTTCCGGGGCAATATTTTTCCTCTACTTTGTTATTCTTGTTTAGTTAACAGACTGATGTTTTTGTAAGGCGAAAGATGATTTTGAAGCTTTTTTAATGGTTGAAAAATATTGTTAATTATATTTTCAAAGGAGTTATTCAAAAGAAATTGAAAAATGTTCTGAAGCTTTCCCAAGTGACTAACATTTTGAGGAATCAAAAGTGTCGAAGATAATACCGATTGGGAATGGGAATGTCTAATTGAAATGGTTAATTCTCTAAATAACTTAACGAACAAACAAAACTAAATTTGGATGTTTTCTTAATAACCCAATTACGCTCAGAACTGAAAGTTCTAAAAAAATGTCTCAATATTATTACTCAGAAACTAATTCTCAAGATAATTCCAGAAATATCAAAGAATTAAAAAATATATGAAATTATATTTCTTTATAATTCTAGGTAAATTACCTGTCGGGTAATTCCACTGGTAATTCACTTATTTATCACTACAAACAGCACAAATTTTGTTTAGGCAATTAGTACTCCAAACAGTAAAACAAAAATCGAATCAATCGAAGTGACGATTTTCCTCGTTTGGAAAATGAGGTCTTCTGAGCACTAATGAAACACGAGAACAACTGAACGCTCCGAAGTCCATGAACGGTCTACGACCACAAGGGGATGGTCCTACAGCTTATATAGAGGACAACCCTTGCGAGTTAGACCTGGGGGGTAGGAGGGACTCTAGGTAGTGGTCCCCAAAAAGTGGCCAAGAGTGAGGGTAACAGATTCTTGAGTGGGGAGGAGCACAACTTGACCCATTGGACAGTCGAAGTGGGGGCTTGGCACGCGTCTAACTCGAAACGAACAATTTTCGAAATTCTCCTCAGTGTTTACCTGAGTCATTACGACTGACAGTCACCGGCGTACATCAACGAATTTCCGAGACTGTCAAGCCGAGCCATTATCAATGCTTCAACTTTTCCTTTATATTGACATTTTTATTGGACGGAGTTCATGAAAAACTCCAGCTGCTTTTGGTTAATTTTCCGTAGTCCAATTATTCAGACATCAGATCAATTTTTGGTCAATTGATGGATTCGAACGTTCAGAGTTTATGGAGTGAGAAGTCAAATATTGAATTTTTATTGTTGAAGGGTAATAATGGTAATTTCAAGTATTTATAAAGGCTATTTTCGCCAGTGTTTTTACAGCCCTCGCTCCCCCAAAATCCTTAATCCGTGCAATTACATTATTTCGTTAATCCAGGTAAACGTCGACACTTTATAATCAATGGACCCTTTCCCAAATTTTTACAATGCACCCAGAAAGGGCAAAATCTATGCAAAAAAACTTGGCTAACCGACTCTTTGTTCCCCGAAACCCTCACTCCGGCCGTTTCCTCGAACTCTTTTTTTTTCATCTGCTGTAAACTAGTAATAAAGCCATTTAGTTTATTTTTCAGTGGTAAAACTCGATCCTTGTAAAAATACATTCTTACAGTATTTGAGAGATGTTCCCGAGGGTGCAGATTGGACAGGATTTCTCAAATAGAGAACAACAGAACTTGCACTACTTGCTTTCACTCGAACAAGAAAGTGTGAATTTTCCGGAGGTGTTCCTCTTTTTCGGTGACAATATAACGAATGTACACTATTTGTTCATCTAAAAAATACCCTCAGAAGTCCTTTTTACCCGGGGATAATTTTTTTTAGTAGAAATTAATTAAATTAATGGCAGTCGTGCAGCATTTTCCTCGTTCGGGAAAAATTCCCCAGACGCATAAGAAAATTCCCTGTCGTTAACAAAAGCTACGGACACGTCTAGACAATTTTTAATGAGGGGTAAACTAATTTTACGGAAGCGGTACGGCAATTACTCCCGATTACACAACGGAACGGTAATTTTTGATGAATTTTCCTCTCCATACACCCCAAAATCATTGGATTCAAAAACGATCAAGCAATGTTCTGAGGGACTATTTAAAAATGAAATCACTGTGTCACTTCACAATGAAATCAGCGAAGTCACTTGAAATCATGTGAAATAAAAAATGAAATTAAAAAAGTCTCCAATATTCAACCGATGCGTCCTCATCGATACATTGCAATAAATCAATACCCTACGATTATTTCTCCGCCAGTTATTTCTCATAACGGCCTTCAAATTGGCCAAAGTATTTACAAAGAAATTTGAAATTCGTTTTTGATTATCCTTCAACATAATATAATTATGTTGTTATTTTCTGATTTCCCTCGAACATTTGTCTTGCAATTTATTTCAAATAGTTGGATATAATTTAGCATACATCATCTCAAAAATCAGCAGTGTCGTCTGGTTATTATGTGTCAAATTAAGGATGTAACATTTATTTATTATAAATTTTCTAAGATTTAATTCTACCAATCATATCAGCAAGAATGCTTCGGAGCTATAATTTTTTGCTTATTTTTTCTATAGTTTTTTCTATTAATATTAATTTTACTTTGATAATTTGTAAGTGTGCTTCTCTCATTAGCATTAGCTTCGCAATTGAAATCACTGTGAAATCAGTGGAAATTAAATTGCAATCGATTTCAGTTTGAAATCATTGGGTCACTAGTTTTGGGAGTGAATAGCCCCCCGCAAAGTTCCCTATTTATCGATGATTAATGAAGGAGAAATATCGTAAAATGACTACGGAATGTCTCGAAATGCGATATAAATGACATCAATTACACCCGAATATTTAAAAAAAGAACAGCAAATTTGATTACAAATTTTACATCATAAAAAATCACTCTCTAGTTGACCTCGTTGAGAACGCGTAAAAAATCTAGGTTGAGAGATAAAAATGTGACAATGATATTGACCTTCGCTTGGAGCCCGTGGCTCCCAAATTGACAGGGGGGAAAATTAATCCCAGGTATCCAGCTAAGACACGGACTTTCTTAAAATCCAGTTAGTTGGCCTAAATCCTTTAGGCCTGGTCGTAAGAGACGAGGTCCGGGAATAAGGTAAGGGTGCCAGCAGGTTGGGCTCAAAGAGTTAAGAGAGTCTTCGGTAGCTGGAAGTACCTCTTGATTGATGATTTCAAAGTGCCTTTGGACATCGGCTGTCTCCGCCCTTCTCCACTACCACTTCGAGCCCTCTTTGGTTCCTACGATTGTCCCCTCTTGGACTTCTGCAATATTTCAAAGCCACTTTTGTTTTTCTCCGACACTTGGGCCTTAGGACGACGCAAGCTCCTCAGTTGTATGCTCCTCTTTAGTTTTCAGTCACACAATTTGCGCAAAGACCGGCTTAGTCAGTCGTAAATTACGGGGACGAGTGAAATTTACGAAACTCAACGCTCAGGAGGAAAAGGGTTGAGAGAGTTAACTCCGAGGGGGGGCTTTTCGTCGGGGATTTGGGCGGGTTGTCTTGTCAACTACTCCTTTGGACTACTCGTGATGCTCAATATTGAAATATTTTCCCAGTACGTGGGTACAGAGTTCAATGTAATTGTTTTGGTAAATCCCTTATTTATTGGGTTATTCTTGCATGACAATGTGACTCAGGAAAGAGATTAAGGGAAGGGGTTTTCGGAATTGCAGTCCATTCCACTGCGGCCACGTCGCTCCAAGTTTAGCTCAATATTTTGGAGGTTTCTGGGTAATTCGATCTTCTAATGATTTTCTGAGAATTATATTCAAGTTGGAATTGGAATTTTTTAGAAATTCAATCAGCGTTTCAATTGTAATAGATAAATAAATCGCCACTTTTTGCAGTGGATGTGAGAATGTCGGAAATTGTTCAACAATTTTGTTAATAATGCAGGATTTATTTTTATGAGCAAGCAATGTAAAGTAAATTATTAATATCTTGTCAAATATCACGTCAAAACTATTCACTTTTTTAACGTTTTTTCATGCAATTTAATTTGATGATTTGCAACTGTAATACCACACTCATTAATTATTTTTCATTTATTAATCAATTTTGAATTTAAATTGCGAAAATATTATTTCAATCGATTGATTTTAGACCTTTTATTTGGACGACGAACTCTTTCTCTTCATCACTTCAATTCTGCGGTTGAAATTCACACGGGAAAATCACAAGATAAATTGAAGACTGGAAAACGTCTCATTCTCCCCAATTCTTGGACGCCTTATTATGTCGTCTATGCCCATAATAATCACCCCAAATTTGCTCTTCGACGTGCACCAGAGCCTCCGCTAAAAGGGACGACATCTCCCGTTATTTTCCTACCTTTATCCTCCCTTTTTTTTTCACACAGAAAATTCCTGTGGTGTCTTATTCAAACGATTTTTCGGCACCAGGACATTCAGGGCCCCCGTTTCCCATATATACAAATTTTTGCTCTTTTGGCCACATAACCCACATTTGAATGGTGCACAATCCAACCCGTTATACCACCAGGTTTTTACAATTTGTGAGCGTGTTATGCGTGTGACAGAGAGTCGTCACTCGTTGAGTCGGGAAAATTCAGCCACGCGCATTTCCACACTCCCACCTGCCCTTGGTTGCCTAGGCCCACATGAAAGGCCCAGAAATAACGGGAAGAGATGTTCTACGGTGGATTTGCAATTTCACTCCTCTGGATGTAAATGGAAGTTGAATGTCTCAATTCCCACAGGCCTCATTCAAAAAAACTTTGACGAGTATTATTGAAAAATTTTCCAATTCCATTTTTTTTTACTGTAAGCAGAATTATTTTATTCATATCCACGTCAATTTTTACAATACGTATTGCGTATACGTACATCGCGGACATCTACGGAGGGAAAATCCGAGGAAATTATCGAACCGCTTCAATAAAATTTATTGACTGCTCAATGAACGTTGAGGGTAATTTTCGGATATTTTAAAACGCGGATTAGCTCAGTAAGGAGGGGCTTTAGGAGATAATGTCACAAGACCTTTTTTGTAGCTGATCAATTTTGCAATAAAAAAGTCTTCTTGATAATTTCTCCTAGAATTGTTCCTTACTGAGATAATATGGGTTTTGAAAAAATATGTAAAATGTACTTATCTCGTTATTCGATAGAGCTATCGACGGGTGCGATAAAAATTATCCAACCGGTCAGTAAAATTTGTTGACGCCTTAATTAAAGTTTTCTGGATGTATGTCTAATTTTTGTTAACTGCTCAATAAAAGTTGTCTAGTTTTCCGTGAAAAATTCCCTAATTTCTCAGTAAAATTTGATTTCCCCGCAGTAAAAAATGCCTTTCAGTAAAAATTGCAATTGTAATTTATCTTAAAATATGTTGCAATTAGATAAGTGAATTTTTCGTGAATTTTTGATTCAGTGACTGTACATCTTCATTTTATTTTATATAATTTAATTGAACGGCAAAATCAAATCAAATAATTAGGATCGACGTAGATTCAATAATTTAATGGCGAACTTAGTTTTGGCTTTCTTTGAGGTATCTTATCTGTACTACGCACGTAAGTCATGTTTAATGCTTCCGCCTACATTGTTCATTCTTAGATCGCCAGTCCTGGAACCAAATATAAAAGTTTTGATTAATCGATTGAACAAAATAGTTTTGCGACGTCATTCCGTCGACTTATCGGCTTCAAAACACCTGTAGGTACTCTATATAAGAGTTTACTTCGTTCAGAAGAAACCCGAAAGCCGAAGCAACATGGAACTGCTGAAGTTAATTGCTCTCCTATTTCTCGTAATCTGCACCGCCAACTTAGGACGAGGTAAAAAAAAGAATATTACTTTTTTTATTCTGTAAAACCGTCCGCACGCATTCAACTCTTGATCAATTTTCATTACAACAAATTAATATTAATGTAGAATTGATTAGTTTCTATTTTATATTTGAATTAAATAACGATGCATTCGAACAGAAGCTCTAGAGAATTTACAGGCAAAATATTTTTTCAAGTTCCACTGAATTTCTAACGAATTTCGTCATAAGAAAAATTTTTAACTTGAAAAAACTCAATGGAAAATGTGAACAATTTTATTCCCTGAAGATTATTAGAAATGAGACAAAAATACTGGCAATATATTCTCGATATTTTAATTAATTAAACATTGACAATTTATGTGGATTGTTAAATTTTTGTTTGTCTATTTCGTTGAAATTTGGAATACTTGGAATGTTTGGATTTTTAAAAAATGGTTTTTTCTGCGTCATATAAAATCAGGCGAGTTTGTATTTTTAGGCTTAGATGTAATATCGGAGGAACGTAAGAGCCCGTCCTCACAAAATGATATGTGGGTAATTATCGGAAAAATTTGACGGGTTTTCTATACCTCAGGCACTTTGATAAATCGAACCAGGTTCACTTCAGGTCAACTGAGATTTCGTGGAAAAAAAAATACGAGAAAAGAGAGTTTCGGATCGACTGATTTGGCCAACGGCAACAAATTATTGATCGTTTTTTGTGCCAGAGATTAATTCGGGCGTGAGAAATCAATATAATAGCCGAACACTTTCCGATTTTTCGATATATTGTCTGAATTTAATCCGTTAATATAAAAAATAAAGTCTGCCAAATTACAGAATGAATTGCCCTAAAATTGCCAAATTACAGGGAAAATTATCCTAAAATTGCACTTGGTCAAGAATTAACAATTTCCGTTAATTGCGGAATTTGTTGGTTGCTTCTCAAAAAATTGAAATTCAAAATTGGCACTGAATTTTGTTTGGAAATTTAGTCGCCTCTAAAATAAAATTAGGTAAGATTATGCGCATTGTTGGTCTAAGAATTATGAGGCGTACGTAAGAATCCACTTTCAGTAAATAAAAGATAGGTAATTACCGACAAAAATTTGACAGTTCCTAATGCCTTAAGCAGTTTGATAAAGAACAGTGGGTTCACTCGGGGTCACTTCTGAATTTATGGAAAAAACCCAGAGTAAAAAGTAGACAAGCTCTGGCTTATGGATTGCCCTTGACTTTGATTTGTCATATTCCCCGTCGAAAATACCCGGGATTGACGAATTAATTTCCCGATTTTAATGACAATTTTCATTCGGTACACATAATATATTTTTCTCATCACCGCTTCGCTTCGACTGACTGGAAAGTACTTTTTCGACACATTGAGATGAAAAATTAGGTTCGTAACTCGTGAAAAAAGGGGTTTATGAATCGTGGGATTATAACCGCCCACTCGCCAAAAACCAATTTTTTTTCACTTGTTACGAAATATACTATTTCATCACGCTGTCGGAAAAGTAACTTTTCAATCACTCTCCGCTTCGCGTCAAGTGACTGAATTAGTATATTTCGCAACAAGTGAAAAAAAATGGTTTTGGCGAGTGGGAGGTTTATGTCACGAGCCGAAGGCGAGTACTTTTTTTACGAGTTACGAACAAAATTTTTCATCTCAATGTGTCGAAAAAGTACTTTTCAATCACTCGACGCGAAGCGGAGACTGTAAAGTTACCTTTCTGCCACAGCGTGATGAAAAAGTACTTTTTTGACAAGTTGAGATGAAATAGTAGATTCCGTAGCAAGTGAAAAAAAATGGTTTTTGGCGAGTGGGCGGTTTATATCACGAGCCGAAGGCGAGTGATATAATCCCACATTTTTTTTTCACTTGTTACGAAATATACTATTGTTTACCTGGGATATAATCCCACGAGTCAAAACCTACTTTTTTCACGAGTTACGAACAAAATTTTTCATCTCAATGTGTCGAAAAAGTACTTTTCAATCACTCGACGCGAAGCGGAGACTGTAAAGTTACCTTTCCGCCACAGCGTGATGAAAAAGTACTTTTTTGACAAGTTGAGATGAAATAGTATATTACGTAACAAGTGAAAAAAAATGGTTTTTGGCGAGTGGGAGGTTTATATCACGAGCCGAAGGCAAGTGATATAATCCCACGAGCCGAAGGCGACCTCCCACTCGCCAAAACCCATATTTTTTCAGTTGTTACGAAATGTACTATTTTAAATCCAATACGAATGATTTTTTCCAGGCATGATTATTGATAACAACAAACGAAACCAATTTGGCATCAGACCGTATCACGTTCCTTGCACGGACTACCATATTCAAGAGGATCTTCCGTGTACCATTGACGAGGCGTTCGAGATGTACCGATAGAAATGTATTTCTAAAAACAAAAAATTGGCAGTTGCAGAAAAAATTGTCTGTAAAATGTTAAGCGTTCCTTAAAAAAAAAAAGGAAAAAAAATGCTAAAAAGTAAAAATCTGAGTATTTTATGAGCTCTCATAAAAATCATTAACTTTGGCTTTCCACTCTCTAAAATTATTATTAATCAACTAATCACCTCATTTAAAAATTATTCAATCATGAAAGCAAATGTACTCAAATAATCGAACACATTTAGAGATTCGATTGCTCCCAGAGATTTAAATTGAGTTATTAATTTTTGAAAGCGTTGCATTTGAACTCGTCTGAAAAAAGTCCTCAGGAATTCCTGGATTTCTAAAGGATTTCTGTGAAAATTTAAGATATTTTGAATTCGCATGATTACTACATGCCCCTTATATAGTTTATGTCTATAACTTCCATATTATCGTAATATAATTAAATCCTACAATTGTAAATTATGTACCCAAACCCAACGAAATCCAATAGTTTTCTGGAGTGAACGAAGCCACCCATCGAAATTCAAGGCACGTAATTACCAAATTCCCGGAAAATTGAGTAAAAATTCTCCTAACAGTCATTATGTAAAATACTAATGACAATATCTGCCTACGTGATTGCAGTCACCTCATCATTACAACTCAAATACGCAATAACCGGAGTCTTGTAATGAACGGCATAAGTACATATTTTATCACCGATTACCATCCTCATGATCGTAATGTTCATTAGTCGTCCAATTATCGCGTGAAAACATTTCCAAAACATTCCTTCAGTGGTGAATACTTTTTTTCATGGCCAATACTACAAACAACAAAATAATTTTGACCTCCAAATAACACTCATTAGTAAAAAGCCATCGCCCTCAAACTTCCGAATTGAGGGCCCTACATTTTCGGTCACTTCAGAATATTCTGTTATTTCTTGACGATTATATTAATCGATTTTAAATTGCAGTAAATGGTAAATTAATATTGGTGAAATCATTGTAAGACTCAGACTCTTATGGAATAAGGGGAAGACATTTGAAGTCGGATTAAATAACTTATCCCGTAACTTATTTGAAATAATTTATTGACAAAGGAAGAAATTGGAGTTTGACGAGGAAATTAATGAGTTTAGCAACTCGTCTAATTAGTGGCACTAATTTCAGCGCCTGAATTATTATTTCATACCCCACAATCATTGTTTAATATCGCTTAAGTTTATTAACTCCCTCGGGGATTTTATTCGGCCTTCAGAAAGATTCCCATGAAGGCTCATTTTTTTGTTTAAATTCGTCAACAAATTCACGTGAAAAAAATATGAAAATTAATTTTGGAAAAATTCCAGCGTTATTGGAGCCACTGGGATTCTCCCTTCCAACTCAATTGTCATTAAGGAGGCCTTACTTCGTCCTCCGGCTCCATTTGCGTCATTTCCCTCCGGCAATTGCATAGTTTTGTGATATTGAGACTTGAAATCGTTTAAAATCAATCAGTATCCGGTAAATACCTTCAAAATCACGTGACATCATAAATCATTGTGAGGTGATACTCGATAATTAATGATCTCTCGATTGAGTCATCAAAAATAATGATAAATATTTCTGATTATTTTCCAAATTCAGAAATCGTGGTGGTAATTATACTGATGATTGTCGGAAATACAGCGGCTGTTACCGAGCAATAAATAAATTGCTTGCTCACGGAATTTTAACATTGAAGGAATGCAAAAAAAGAAAACATTGGGAGGCAGTGATATTTAGGAAAATGAGTCAGAAAAAAAGCTCGGGATTTGATTGGTAATTGAATTTTTCAGTACAAGTGAAAAAAAGTAGTTTTTAACGAGTGTGAGGGGTCAAACCCGGGCTAGAGGAAAATGCCTTTTTTCATGTGCAACGAACAATATTTTTCATAATTTTCTCCGCTTCGCTTCGAGGGATTGAAAAGTACTTTTTCGACACATCAAGATGAAAAATTATGTTCGTAACTCGTGAAAAAAGTGGTTTTTGACTGGGGGATTATATCACGAGCCGAAGGCGAGTTTCGCCTTCGGCTCGTGATATAAACCTCCCTCTCGCCAAAAACCATTTTTTTTCATTGGGTACGAAATATAGTATTTCATCACGCTGTGTCGGAAAAGTAACTTTTCAAGACATTGAGATGAAAAGATAACTCGTGGAAAAAAATGGTTTTTGACTCGTGGGATTATATCCCTCGCCTTCGGCTCATGATATAAACCTCCCACTCGCCAAAAACCATTTTTTTTCATTGGGTACGAAATATAGTATTTCATCACGCTGTGTCGGAAAAGTAACTTTTCAGTCACTCTCCGCTTCGCGTCGTTTGATATAATCCTACAAGTCAAAAACCACTTTTTTTCGCTTGTTACGAAATACACCATTTCTTACGTGTCGGAAAAGTCACTTTTCTGTCGCACATTGGGAGGAAATTTTTTTTTCCGTACTGACCTTGACTTTTCCTCGTTCGGGAATTGGCATTCACCCTGTCCCAAACTCGGTAAAGTCAAAGTCACTACCGAAAAATATTGTCCGGGATGTCATTATGGGGTTTTTTACTCCTGTGGTGTTGGCGTACGAGCGGCAGGGGAGGACAAGCGCACCCCATAACGACAGTCCGGAAATGTACTATTTCGTAACTCGATAAAAAAAGTGGGTTTTGACTCCTGGGATTATATCACGAGCCGAGGGCTCCCGCTCGCCAAAAGTCACTTTTTTTCACTCGTTACGATTTATACTATTTCATCACGCTGTGTCGGTAAAGTAACTTTTCAGTCACTCTCCGATTCACGTCGAGGGACTGAAAAGTCCCTTTTCGACACATTGAGATGAAAAATATTGTTCGTAACACGTGAAAATACTCCTGGGATTATATCACTCGCCTTCGGCTCGTGATATAAACCTCTCACTCGCCAAAAACAATTTTTTTTCACTTGTTACGAAATATACTATTACCTCAGCAGTGAAAAAAGGTCACTTTTTTTCACTTGTCTCAAAAAATCCGATTTTGTTTCTCAGTGTACTACTGTCACACTGCACACATGGAAATACGAGGCGACGTCTGGAATGAAAAACTGTCAAGTCACAACGACGTAACGGTCATGCTATCTCCTGTCAGTAAATCGCTGAGATAGCATTTAGTCACTGACAAATTGTCTTCACAGATGCCACGGGCCCTTCAATTTTTTGCTGTATCACCAAATTTTGTCACGCTTTGTTGAGTTTCGTCATGTGATTGGCTATTAGTTCACTTAGCCAGTGTTGATTCAATAGAGCGAGCAATTTTTTTTATCACATGTTATCATCAATAAGTACCTTTTTTTTAATTCCTACATTTTGTTTGTTTGTTTTTCCGTCTGTACTGGCGCCACGCCATGAAGGAAGTCGGTTATATTTTTGTCCTGGAACAATAAATGGTCAATCACGGGTCGGTCAAATTTTGCTCGCATTACTACCGAACTCATGCTGCTAAGCGACGCAACTCGAGGGAAATACCCGATAATTTTCGGCACTCGAGGTATTACAACTGCAAGTAAATGCTCGTAATTGTCTGACGTAAATTCCGGCCATAAATTATGCGGAATGAGAAATGAAAATAAATAAGTCTCTTCGACCAAATGAAAAATTAATCTGGGTCTGGGAAAAATCGGATACTGTTGAGGGCCTCGGTCCCGTTTAGCGCTCGGGTAATAATCGATTATGACACTTCGCCCTCTGTGGGCCTCCACAGGGCCCGCTCGCCCTTTTTATGACTCTATTTTACGATGAGGGTCGGAGAGTTGTCACAAAAAATAGAAAAGTTCTCTCGTCCGAGGACGTAAAACGGGAAAGGAGAGAAGTGGAAAGGGTGACTTAAGCTCCGACCTGAGGTCCCACTACAGAATTTCCTGCGGATGGAGAAATTGTCCAATAAAATTTTGGGGAATTTCTCGCTCTTGGTAATTAAATAGACGGAGAAATGGAATGAGTGAGTCAGGCCAATCGTGAAATGGTCGCAGTCTATTGTGCTCGGATTTTTCATTTGTTGGAACGCACTCGGAATTAAATGCCAAGTGTTTTGGGAAGAGCGAGTGGCAGGTAGACGACGAGTGACCCGTCGTAAAAGACCTTTTGCGTATCTTCTTCCTGAGGATTTCATGCTGTGTATTTTTGGGGAAATATTTTGGTTAATGGAAATTCGCCCGCCCGAACGTGTTCCAGGGATTTTTAAGTCTATATCTGGTTCATTAATTAATAAAATGATTAAGTCATATTATAAACAATATTAGGAGTGCTCTTGTAGTTCTTTCAATTGAATTATCACTCATTATCAGTCAAGTTCTTCAGGTTAAAAAATCACGAGCTTGGCACTCGTGATTTTTCCTGAAGAACTTGACGACTTCGGTTGTCTGCAGGGAACCTTGAGGGAAATACTCGATTAATTTTGAAGCTCGAGTGGTATTCGGGGGATTATTTTTTCAATCCAAATTTCTGTAAACAAACGACATCTTCACATCAAATATCTGGGGTTAATTCGACTGGATATTATTTTGCTGTACTGGGACGGTGCCTTATGGGGTTTTTTGCTCGCGCGGTTGGCCACCTCGCCTTCGGCTCGGTTTGCCAAACGCCACGCGAACAAAAAACCCCATAACGCCCATCCAGCAATATACTATTGTTTTTTATATCCAGGACTACCATGAAGAATTATCAAAAAATTACCGCTATAATACCATCGTCCTTGGTGCACGTGACGTCGAATGGGCCAATCCTGTTGACGGAAATTTGGGTTGGAAAAATAATCATTCTTCTTCTCATGAAAATGTCAACTCCAAGTAAAGAAATTATGTACACCAAATTTAGACATTGCTTAATACTTAAGGCCCGGGAGTAACAGTTCGTAACCTCGACATCCCCGTGACTAATTACAAGAAAAATAATTATTAAATTATAAGCAAACCCAATTTCCGCCTTCCGTGCACGATTTCTGATAGCCGGAAATCATGTCTGCTCACGATTTGATCGGTATCTCACGTGTAATGAGTGACGGAGATCTCGAGGTGACAAATTATTACACGCGGCCCTTACGAGACGCAACGGAGAGTATAGAATTTTTTTTACCAACTGCTTCCCTAAAAAAAGAATAAATAACTTTGTTTTATCGCAGAAAGAGCGACAAAATATTTTTTTCGGTCATGTCTTTCATTTCACAAATTATCTCAACATTTTTTTCTCATTTGAGACAGAAAATTTGATTTTCTAAACTAAAATGTAGACAAAAAATTATTCCATACTATTTTTATTCTCCAAGCAGTTTGAGAAATTTGACAATAAAAAATCTTGAACAAAAAAAAAGGAGAGGAAGTGATCCAAGGGAGGTCAAACCATTAGCCATCGTCATATCGTTGAAAGAAGTTGCGAAGAAAAAAAAATAGAAAAAAGTTGAATGTGATCTGGGAATGGTCAACAGAAGCTGTGGGACATTAAGACGTTTAAAGAAGAAAATACAAATACACGCGGGAGTTTGTCGAGCTGTACATTGGTCAATCCAGAAGAGTAATTAATTATCGATTTATCATGACTGCGCCTGGAGGACCACCGACTAAGTTGTGCCAACAGTCTAACAATTTTGCATACTTCCGGCCCCTCACGCCCATGTGCTCTCGCGGGAAATGTCACTTTCTTTTTGCTTCCCCCCCCCCCCCCTTTTTTTTGGTTCTTTGGTGTTCATGTGGTGGACACGCCCTTTCTGTTTGGGGTTTTCGAATTGTTGAAGTCTCCATTCTCAATTGTTATGAAAGATGAACGTTTCTTTTCATAACTCATAATTTGCCGCGGAAATATTGAAAATCAATCAATTTTGAGTTTTTTTTTTTGTAAAATGAGAATTTTGGCATTTTTTCGTCACAATGTGTTCAAACCATAATTTTGTATATTTCTAATAGTAATAATGACCATAATAACTAATAATAATAATCATTATTATTATAATTATAATAATAAT
>JAPYZM010000578.1:0-60653 GCA_030522845.1 Psyttalia concolor | reverse complement strand
GGCGAGAAAGGTCTAGAAGCAGTACGGCAATTTTTTTTTTCACATCCACCACTTCTCAGCTCCTCCCTCAATCAGTATTCGATACTTTCAATTGTTTTCCGTTATCCACCAGCGTCAAATATCATTGATTTCTATCTTCAATGTATCCACATTCTCAAATTGGAAAAAAGTACTGTTCAGTTTATCCCTCTATTCATTCCATTTCTATTTTTCTTTATAATCTCCGGTCGATATCTCTTGAGGCAATGAATAACGATACACTTGACCCTCTCAGATTTCCTTCTGGTGATAGTACACGGAGAATTCTCAATTTCTTTCATGAAGTCACCACTAAAATTATCCATATTGTAAATTTCGTTCTTCCCAGCTAGAACAGCATTAACCATCCAACAGCTCATTATCAATCCGTACATGTATCGTTTCTGCAGTTCTCTTTGGAACCAATCCAGTGACATTCCCTCCACATCTTCCTGCGGTACATTCAATTGTCGTAGGTTATCAACCAGCGCCGAATGATACGATTTGACCACCTTCTCGTAATTCTCCTCGATAACACTGGACTTCGCACTGGAGTACATGAAGTAGTGGAAGTCAATTGCAGCGGACGTATGGCGCGGAACCTGAAAGTCAATCAGCTTGACATCGATCACACGACCGTTCGTGGCGTGCTTGAACAGGATGTTGTTGTTCCAGACATCTCCATGACTCAAGACGTCGTATTTTCCACGATCAGGGAGCACCAGTTCCCTCATTATGTCCACTGAAATTCCTACCAAATTCTCCATGAAATCAATTGCTGAGCGGAGTTCTTCGCTGGAGTCATCCAGGGATTTAAGGAAAGTTATGGCGGTAGTGACGCTTACGTCAATGGATGATCCCATGCAGGGCGCATTATCTTCGGGAAATAGTACTTCCCTCGTTGGGGCCATCAGCTCCTTGAATCTCTGAGGATCTTTCTGCTTTAGAGCATAGGATCGGGCGTGGAGTGTAGCTAGTGCCTGTAATTTAAAGAGACAATGATGAAGGCTATTGGAAGAGGACGAGAGAAGCTGATGATGTTAGGATGAATTTGAAGAACTTGAAAGGAAATGGGGAGTTATTTGGAAATGATGGTTAATTCCAGGCAGCACAACTCCAACATTCTTTCATAATGCGTGCCGAATTGAGATTGGCGTTTGGCGGGGATGTAACATAATCATAGAAAAAAAATCTGATCCTCCGGGATGTATCACTGATTTGACAGAGACATGTCACGGATATTTAGGAATTCATAACGAATTTTTGTTGGGGTTGGGTACTGAGCAGGATAATCCTGATCAGAAGTGATTCCTATTGTTGTTTTTCTGAAAATTAATAATGCTGTTATTGGAAATTAGCGATGATATCAATTAAATTAGCCATATAATTTTTCAATTTTGATTTTTGCATTTCTGTAATACCCAACGAATTTCATTTTTCTTTGATAAACCAAAGCTTCAAAATCAAGTACCCGGACAACGGCTGTGCAGTGTTCAAGATCCAATAGCTCCAATCTGGGCATCATCACGTATCCCTCAGTCTTCAAATTCACCAGAAGGATTTCCTCCTGAGTGGCGTATATACACCGGGGCGCAATGTCTCCGAGTTGTGGCAGCACATGGTTATACACATAAGCCTCATTGAAAAAAAAATCCGCGTTTCTCACGGCTTTTGCGATAGCGCGATGGTAGGGATAATATTTCGTTATGAAATATCCACTGTAAACTGATAAAGTAAGAATCGAATATTACTGTTAGATAACAAAAATATTCATGAGAAGTTGAGCACGGAGAGAAAAATTCCATAAAAATTACGTGTCAGTTCCGTAATTTTTACGGAACATTGTTCTGACCTGCAGATTACGGAACTGATACGTAATTTTTATGGAATTTTTCCCTCCGTGTAGTAATTTTCAAAACGATGCCATTGGACGACATTTAGCCATTGAGAACAGAATTAAAGTAAGGCATTATAGTGACTCTAATTTTTTAAGTTGATTTTTTCATAAAAAAATGAAGAAAGATCGAAAAATTCGGCGAATAGTGATTTAAGAGAGTTTTCAGTTAATGTCACTAGGTTTTTTTTGGTCGACATTCCTTGTACATGCAGAATGTGATACTAACGTTCACCACTTCCTCTTTGCCCGGTTACCCTTTCCTCCAAGACCACAGACATGAAGTTCTCGCCGAGCTTGCAAGCTTCAGTCTCTTCCACATGAGTTATCTCCAATTTCGGATCGTTCTCGGCGGTCCGAAGAGTCTCCTGAAAACGTGCTTGTAGATCTACAAAATTACACATTTTGAGCATATTGCGACTTTGAGTGACTACGCACAAACTGAATGAATATAAATCTGGTAATGAATGTCTTGTAAAGGGCTGGAGTGAATAAACTTGTTATTATTATCCGCTCAACGCATTGCCCTCGTTAGATTGAGGACTCGACTGAGTCCTCTTGTAGAGGCTGTTGAAGGTGACAACAGCGGCAAAATAATTGATTATCGACGCTTGTCTCGTCGGATCAATTTAACGAGAGGGGAGGATAACCCTATACCATTCACCTCCTCAGTTTCTCATTTCATATTTCAACTTGAGTGATAGAATATTATTAAGCCTTCTGTGACTACTAAACTCGTCATTTTCGAACTCTAGAGGTCTGATTGTTCTTACAAACCATAAAATCAATTGAAACTGAAAGAGAGAATCCATTGAGCGCTTGAGGAATACCGCTCGCTACCGCTCTGATCTCGTTCACAGGGAAAAGCCCGTATCGCACTGTAGTCGAGAGTTGTCAAGCTACGGTCGATTTTGTGAGCGGTAGTATCATCTTCGTTCGGTAGACCAATATTGTTGATAATTTTCCGTGATTGGATTTCAGTTTGTCACAAAGCAGTATTCACTCGATTGTTTTTTGTGATTTTTTTTTCAGAAATTGTACATTAACACTTCTGAAAATTGCATCTGATAATTGCATGGTAGCTCCGTACTTATTTTTAACCAACTGAATACTTATAATCCTTCTTCCTCTCGGCCTAGTTGTGCTTCCGAATATGGCGCTCCGTTTCGTCAAAATCCAGTCCCGAAAAATTCTCCGTCAAATATCCCTCGACCATCAAAATTAATCGCAATATTTTCCTCAAGCTCCCATGCAAACGAACGGAAGTGTCATGTTTTGTAGTGCTTCGCACTCGAGATTTATAGCCTACAAAGTTGATGCTTTCGTTCTTTTGCAGGGCAGCTTGAGAAAAATATTCCGATAATTTGGATGGTGGAGGGCCATTATGCTAATCAATACATATAACTTCACTGAGAGAAAAACGTACTTTGGGCTAAAAAAATAATTCTTGGTTCAAGAATATTTTTTACTATCACATAATTCTTGAGCCAATCTTTTTTTTGCTCTTTAAGTATGCATGTTGTTCAGGGAAAGGAAAACCTTATAACTTTTCTTCTCGGGATAATGAAAAATACTTCAGGAACAAAAGAAAAAGATTGGCTCAAGAATTATGTGATAGTAAAAAAATATTCTTGAACCAACAATTAATTTTTCAGCCAAAAGTACGTTTTTCTCTCAGTGTACTCATCTGAATTTTTCTTTGAAACTGAATTAATTCACCACTTAGTACTTAAACTAAGTAAATCCACAATAAAATTGAGTCGGACTCAATTGAGTGAATAGCTTGATGGGTGAGAAATGAGCACCATTGAACAACATTGTGCACCTTGTTGGGTTCACACCAGCCGTGTTCCCATTGCGAACCCTGGGTAATACTAAGTGCTGGTGAGATTCGTTTACGCCTTACCGCCCGTGGATTTGAATATATTCGAGTCTATTTAAAATTATTTAATTTATATACCTTCAGCACGAAAGCTTCCGTACATCTACCCAAACATACTGAACTCCAAATCGTTATGTCTTTATACGATCAAATCATTAAATGCAACCACTTTCCGATACTAGAAATAACACATAAATAAAAATAAACCAACCGTAGTTCAGTGTGCAAAGAAAAACTTGTGAACTGCTACATGGATTGTTCCCCGAATTATTTTCAAGTGTTTAAATCGCTAAAGTATTTTATTGTGAATCGTATTTGTGGGATATCCAGTCTCACGGTATCTCAGTATGTAAGAGTGATCATAGTGTGATCATCAACTCACACAAGAGCATTAATTTTTAAATTGATCATCATCTTTGGCATTGTTTTGATATGCAATTCTAATCTTACGTTGGGTGCTGTATTTATGGTACGTAATGCTGATATTATTTAAGAAACGACCCGAGTCGCCTAGAAAGTGACCTCTTCGACAATCTAACACGAGGCAAAAATTTTCTTGTACCAAGAGCATATGTTCTCCGTCCCAGTATATTTTCCTATTAGTGTACTGATTCATCAGTTTTATACTGTAAGGGTCACAAGACTGTTACATATTTTTAAATATTTCAAGCGGCAAATAGACTGGAGTTTATGCAACCACAACTTGCCATCAAATCCTTCGTAATCAAAGAGAGAAAAATACTTTCGGGTTGATGATTGGGGAGAACAGCGGTCGTGCGTTTCCTAATTAGTTCATGTGTTAGTTTCCATATAGTGTAACGAGCATTATACATATATGCATATGAATTAAACGTTCGAAAAATAAAAGGGATATTACAATGTTCTCTAACAAGACACATGAAAATTATGTAAATTCCGCCACTCGAATTAAATATTTTTGAAAAGGAATAAGATTAAAGTATCGTAATTTGAAATTGTACCAGTTTTTTAAAACACGAGTTCAATTTTTTAATGTGGTTTTTATTTTTCATTTCGATACCTGACACACTTCGCCTTTCCATATCGTCTGGAGTATACAACTCTGCCTGGGCCAGCACCGAACTGTTCAGATAAAATTTTCCGATTGCCTTATTAGGCTGGGAAAATTCAGGGAGGGGAGAGAACACTTGTTTGAATGTATTCGTGGAGATAACGATCTAACTAACTACTTCTTGTTTTAATACTGTAAAAAGAACCGTAACCATATGTGAGTGAACCTATTAACTAATTCTATATAGGAATTCTATCTATTAATTATTAACCGTGGAGTTAGACAGAAGGCTGATCGAACATTATTTTCGAGGATAATGAAAAAAGTCATTATAGATCGCCGGAAAGATAAAGAGTCGATTAGTTCAAAGTGTCCCATTAACGAAGAATAAAATTAAACATTAAAAGATCAGATCATCTATGTCCCGACTAGAAAGTTTGTAAAGCAAGCCGGATGTCATACTCCGGCTAGATTGGTTAAAAATCAGGCAATATGCAGCCAGACAATCCTGATCAGGACCGGAATGGAGCTATATCAAGCTTGCCAAGGTAAGGCATATCGTATCATTTGCATACCTTTAACTGGCTGAAATATGGCATGCCGGTTATAAATAATAATAAAAATATTATTATTATTAGTATTCGCTATAATTATTGTTGAGGACGGCCATTAATAATGATAATTAATTGAATAATCTAGTATAGGCTATTGGCAACAAATTGAGTATAATAATAGAAACAGAGTAAACACTGTTAATTAAGTAAAACAAGTGGAACATTGCTCTGGCTTCAGATAGAGTACAGTTTTCTTTGCTAATAAATTAGCAATATGCTTCCCCATGGTCACTTTATATATTTTCTCCATCGCATGTTCCACAAAAACTCAAATTTCAAGTGCATTTCATTAAAAATATTATATTTATCCATAATTCGATAGAGATTCAAATCATTACATTTGAAGAAGTCATCAAAAATGCAACATAGCCGACCAGGACAGACAGGACTCCATTGGTCATTCTTATATTATGAACATTACTTTTGTTTTCGCAGATCCGATATTCATTTTCAAAAAAACAAAATGGAAAAAATGTAATGAAGATTTCAACCAAAAATTACACCATTGTTGTTTCAGATACTCGTAATCTCACTACTGATGAAATTGATCACTATATCATTGATATTACCAATAAAATAAATAAGGCTATCAAAGATAATGTGTTTATGATAAAATCTTGTAATAATATTATTAAATATGTTAATCACAATATAAATAAATTATAAAAGCAAAAGGAAAAACTGTCAACTATATACCATAAATTAGTTGAACAAAATTATGTATTTACTGATGTAATCCAAGTTCTTATGATCCTTATCAACCATACGAACGCAGAATTGAACGAGGTTTTTCCTAAAGCAGTCAAAAAGCATTAGCAAAGTATAAATAAAAAGATGAGTTATAAAAATATTGAAGAATTTTTGCCAATTATAAATAATATATTCAGATCCAAACAGAAAAATACGATCAATAGTACATTACGACCCAAGACCAGAAAGCTCACTCGGCTTCGCCTCGGCCGTATATCACATGCGCCGGGGCATCCAACGTTCTGGACGTGTGTCGTATACTATTTTTCTTCATCTCCACTTGAAAGTACGCTTAATTAGAAAAATTGGTAAATATTATTGATATTTGCCATTTCAACTTCTGTGGCGTACGCGAGCGCCCTTCCAGTGACTGCGCGTACTACATGAGGCAATAGGAGGCGGATGCCCGCCCGACTTGTACAAAACCGAGGCCTAGCCGAGGCTTTACTGGTCGGGGCGGGCTTGAGATGGAAAATATTTATAAATCCAAAAGTATCATGTTTTATATTTCAACATGTTTATTAGCCTAATATCGTCTTTAGCATTCAATGTTTGGCGTAACATTCCCCAAACGCTCCATAAAGTGGGTGATTTTAATTTCACCTTCAAGCTCTCAAAGTAATAGTAGATTACATACCGTGGCCAGTAAAGTAAAGAATGTCTCAGATCACATGGAATTGTTGAACAAACATGTGATCTGATGCTTTCTTATTTACTGGCCAAGCTGTGTGTGTTGAAGCTTTCCGGCCGGAGGGCAAAAAAAATCTTTTCTCCCCGGCGGGAGCAAAGTACTCACTTCCCTCCCGCTACGCGGGAGGGAATTGTGAGTTTACTCCTACGCCGGGGAGAAGAATCATGTTCTCACCACGGAGAGTAAAATAACGCTTGCTCACGTGCAGAATTACCGCCCGAGCCGATGGCGAGGGTGGTAAGCACGTGAGTAAGGCCCCTGTATTTTACCTCCCTAGGTGAGAAATAGTATATTTCGTAACAAGTGAAGAAAAAATGGTTTCAAAAACCACTTTTTTCACGTGTTACGAACAATATTTTTCATTTCAATGTGTCGAAAAAGCACTTTTCAGTCACTCGACGCGAAGCCGAAAGTGACTGAAAAGTTACTTTTCTGACACAGCGTGATGAAATATACTATTTCTGCTCTCCGGCCGGAAAGCCTCAACTTTCGGTCCGCTGCGCTAAACGAAGTTGCCACTTTCCGGTACGTCAAGCAGAAAAATAGTATACACACCTTGGCCAGTAAATATATAAGAAAGCCTCAGATAACTCGGCTTCGCCTCGGCCGACAATTCCATGTGATCTGAGACATTCCTTACGTTACTGGCCACGGTATGTAATCTACTATCTTATGAAAGAAAATAAATATAAACTACTCGATATCTCTCAATTTAATATTAATGAGTTATACAAAAGCAATAATGATTATATAATAGCAAATAAAGATGATGTTTTGAATGTAATTGGCGCTCATTACCAGCAATCAGCTCCGCTAGATATTTAAATGACAGCTCTCGTTTCAAAAGATTAGAAGATGGCACACGGAGAGAAAAATTCAATAAAAATTACGGAACAGTGCCGTACCTTTTTACAGAGAAGTCCAGGAAGAAGTACGAAAAGTTCTGTAAAAAAGTACGTCACTGTTCCGTAATTTTTACGGAATATTGTTTTGACTCGCAGATTCCGGAATTGACACGTAATTTTTAAGGAATTTTTCTCTCCGTGCAGAATTTCTGACTGTAAACAGGTGCCTGCTGATAATAAATCAACAACTGTAAGTGTTATTTCGCTCAGAAATGATTTAAGATCGCCACCGGTCAATTATCTAATGGACTCGACCTCCAGTTATTTCACAAACCCAACTAACTACGCTCATCATTGAAAATTTACCAAATAAAATTTTTGATGGTAATGATCACATTCCCCCAGTAGTAGTTTAGCGTGATAAAATGATTTTCAATCTTCCAATTATTATCAATAAAAACGCTCCTAATCTAAACCACTCCCCGCTAGTTAGGAAAACAGCTCTAGTTAACCCTTTATTGAAAAAAGACAAAGAGATTACCGATCTAGCCAGTTATCGCTCCACACTAAGCAGGACCACACCTTTCAACAAAATCTATGAAATAATTATTAATAATTAAATTTTACATTGTGCTGCGGTTAATGAAGTCATTCTCGATAACCAATATCGCTTTAGAATGGGACATTCAAATCTATACGCAATCAGCAAATTCCTTGCAGACGTTAATGAAGCATTAATTAATAAGGAAATAGTTGGTGCTGTTTTACTCAATCTTGAAAAGGCCTTCGATTTTATATTGATCGACGGTCGTATTTTTAGTCTCTTTACAAAAACATTGGGAATCCTTGAATTAAAACTATATATAATATGATAATCAGTAAACTATTTTATGCCAGTGATAATAAAGATGGCTCCAAGAAGGCACCGTCAATTCGCCCATATTATGCTCATTATTCACTTCCCAAATGGTTTTTTTTTTTTGAATGGAATGCCGTCAATGATACTTTGTCGTTCGTCTTTTCTGACAACTGAATAATATATTTGAACGATAAAAAACTAGAGTACACTCAAGATGAACTTGAAAACTTAATAAATAAAGCTAACAATATGTATTCAGTCTGGATCTAAAACTCAACCCAGCTAAAAGCGAAGTGATCATACTACATAGACTACATACTACATATGCTACCTACTTTTAATTAGAGCATTATTAATATATGGTGTTCCTGGTCTACGGAATATTGGAGCTTGTCAGACGAAAAGCATTAGAGCTTTCGAGAGACAATGCTTAAGAACAGCACTGAAACGTTATAGATCAGAAGTCTACTTATTTACATAAAATTAGCAACAAAATATTATATGACGCTGCTAAAATCCAACACATGAACAATCATATAATCAGATTGACTAGGAATTATTTTCATTATATTACACGTATAAACAACGAAACGATTAAATCCTTTATTGATTTCAATGGCGTAAATGTAATTTCAGCAGCAAACACTGGTTATATTAAATCATAATATTTAATTTATTTTGATGGAATGGGCTCAATTCAAAATGAGGAGAACAGCCTCATTATTTAGCATGTTAATGGGCATAAACGATATACAAGAATTCCACTTGACATCTCTCAGGATAATATACTCTCCCAGGACGTTTTCGGGATAATTTTTTTTTTTCTCATGAATGAGATCGCTGGATGATCCCCGAGGGTTTATCATTATTATTATCAATTACGATATCACCTTTGGTTACTGAAAATAAGATATATTTTAATTATTAATTCTCATTTCAAGTCGTGTTAAATAAGAATGGAATGTGAAGTAATGACTCGGTCATTAGACAGTTGTTTAATGGAAATTATATGGGTCCTTAAGTCGGCTAATATCATCAATTACTAGTGCTATAATCACTCGACCGTCTATTTCAGAATGTATTCAAAGATCAATCAATTCAAGCATCCACTGGCTACTCTACTGATTATTTCCATTCCAGTAATAAATAACATGAGGCTCGATAATTGTGTAATAATTTTTGTATTTTATTATCTTACGAACTTTAATAAATCACAGAAAAGAAGCGTGCGTCCTTAAAAAAATGAAATTAAGGATAATATATTTAAAAGTTAGAAAACAAGTTAAGAATACGCAAAACATATTGCAAAGGATAATTCTACATAATAAAATGATATGATTTAAAAAAATTGTTCTTATTTTCAATTTTTGGTACACGTCCACCACTTCTTGTTACATTTGTCCTCAATTTCCTTTTTCATTTCTATTTTTTTTGGACTCTCCTGATTGATATCTCTTCAAACAATGCAGGACGATGCATCTGACCCTCTCAGATTTTTTTTTTGTTACAATTGGTTCGTATTTTTCAAGCTCATCCATAAAATCACCCCCGAAATCATCAAGATTGACGGTGTCGTTGTCCTCAGCTAGAACGGCATTGACAAGCCAAAAATTTGTCATGAGTCCGTACATGTGTTGCTTCTGCAGTTCTCCTTGGAACCAATCCAGTGACATTCCTTTGACATCTTCGTCCGGAACATTTGATTGCCGTAGGTTATCAACCAGTGCCGAATGATATGATTTGACAACCTCCTCGTAGCTCTTCTCGATAACACTGGACTTTGCACTGGAGTACATGAAGTAGTGGAAGTCAATTGCTGCTGAGGCATGGCGCGGAATCTGAAAGTCAATCAGTTTGACATCGACCACACGACCGTTCGCGTCATGCTTGAAGAGGATGTTGTTGTTCCAGGCATCTCCATGGCTCAAGACGTCGTATTTTCCACGGTCCGGGAGGACCAGCTCTCTCATTATTTCCACTGACTTTCCTACCAAACTCTCTATGAACTCAATCGCTGAGCGAAGTTCTTCGCTGGAGTCATCGAGAGATTTAAGGAAAGTTATGGCGGTAGCGACGCTTGTGTCCATAGACGATCCCATGCAGGGTGCATCATCTTGGGGAAATACCGCTTCCTTCGTCGAGGACATCAACTTTCTGAATTTCTCAGGATCTTTCTGCTTTAGAGCATAGGATCGGGCATGGAGTTTAGCTAGTGCCTGCAATTTAGAGAGATAATGATGAAGGCGATTGGAAGAGAACGAGACAAACTGATGATGCTTTGATGTATTCGAAGAGTTCAAACGAGAATGAGGAGTCGTTTGGAAATGATGGTAAATACCAGGCGGCACAACTCCGAGATTGTTTTATAATGCTCGGCGAATGATAAGATTAGTGTTTGCCAAGCATGTAACGTAATCATAGAAAAAACAATAGTGATTTTTCCTAATGTATTATATCACTGATAGGAATTTATCACAAATTTTTCATGGAGCTGAATACTCAGCAGAATAGCCCTGATCATAATCCATTTCCATCGCTGAAGGTCGCCTAAAAATTAGTAATGGTGTCACAGGAAATTAATGATAATGTCAATTAAATTAGTGCCATAATCCTGAAATTTCAAATTTTGCATGCCTTTAGTCTCATACCAAAGAATCGTTGAAATTTTGAGATGAATATGTAACACTTTTATAACACTTTGTTTTCATTTCATAAAAAGAAATTTAAAAATCGAGTACTTGGACGGCCGCTATGCAGTGTTCAAGATCCAGCAGGTCTAGTCTCGGCATTACCACGTACCCCTCAACCTTCAGATCCATCATAACGATCTCCTTATGATCGGCGAATATACACTTGGGTGCAATGTCTCCGAGCAGCGGAAGCACATGGTTGTATATATGAGCCTCATTTAAGAACAGATCTGCGTTTCTCATGACTTGTGCTATAGCCCGATGATGCGGATAATGTTTTGTCATGAATGATCCATTGTAAGCTGATAACGCAAAAAAACGACCGTTACTTTTATAGAAAAATTCAAGTTTCATGAGTTAATGCTATTAAATTCAATTTAGAAATTCGTGTAGGAAAACTGTTTTTGCAAAATAATTTTCGTTGTACATTTTTTATACAGGAATGGCTTAAAGAAGCTACGCAATTGTTCAACAATATAAGTTTCGAAAGAACTAACATAGAAATCTAATGGAGTTGTATACCAATTTTACAAAGTCTTTTCACTGAAATTTCCTCATGTGATATTCGGTACTAACGTTCGCCAGTTCCTCTTCTGCCAGTTACCCTCTCCTTCAGGACCACCGACATATAGTTGTCACCCAGTTTGGTGCCCTCCGCCTCCTCCACATGAGTTACCACCAATTTGGGATCATTCTCGGCGATCCGAAGGATATTTTGGAAATGCTCTTGAAGATCTGCACAGTGAAAAATTCTAAGAGGATAGTCACTTTGAATACGCCATTTTCTATGCAGCTGACTTGATAATGAGACCGTGGATCATACAATTGAAACAAGAATTTTCAGGTTGCAATGATGAGTAATCAGATTAATAAAGCATGAATTCGTCCCATCATTCAATAAACTGGCAAAAAAATACCAGGTGCCGTTTAAAATTTCGGAATGTGTGAATTATTACTGCCACTTTAATGCCGAAGAATTTAACTCTTCATGATGATTGATACATGAATTTGATGGTGATGGCACTTAGCAGCCAGCCTCACATTGTGGACAACTAAATGGGAGTACCAGCACAGCTTGCACTGGCAATGGCCCGAATACCCAGTGACACACCTACTGGTGGATATGTGTGTGGGAGACCTTGCCCTCGGAAATGAATGTCTGGCACAGCAGCCGAGTGAATAAACTCGGTGTTAGACGCAAATGCGTCAGTATTGCCCACGCGTCAACACATTGCGCTCGTTAGTTTCAAGACTGCAATGTTAAATTGTCCGCGGTAATGACACAGTTTTGGATGATAGCTCAATTGAGGCGTCTTTATGACGCGATCTTCATGAAGGTGATAACAATGAAACAATAATTAATTATCGATGTTTATTACATCAAATTAATTCAAACATAACGTAGGGTATCGCTATACCGCTCACTTAACGGGAAACGCTAGTTTTGGATTTCATATTTCAACTTACGTGTGAAAAAATATTTCTAACACTTCTTAGACTACTGAAGCCTCCAATTTGAAAAGTCTGATTCTCCTCACAATCCACAAATTAATTGAAAACGAAAGAGAGAATTCATTAGGTGGGGCTCGCAGCCTTTGAGGTATACCGCTGGACACCGCTCCGATGCCGCTCATAGAAAATTACGCGTATTGTTCGCGCTGCAACAGAACCTGTAGTCCAGTGGAGTGAGCGGTATTATGGGCTGCACGTAGTATCAAAAAAATTGTTGACAATTAAGGCGAGGGGAGTTCAGAGTTCGAATTTGTCATGAAACGAATAACAACAGTTCAAGATAACAATTCGATGGTACTGACTCGCCAATTTTCACTGTAAGGACCACGAAATGTCGAAGGATCTTTTTATGATTCCGGAGGAGAACCTTCCTGCTCAGTAGATGTATTACTTTTTGTAAAACGTAAGGAACACATAGTTCGAAGGACACAAAATTAATAAATTTTTTGGAATACAAATGAAATATCACCACATCCTCGAGGGAGATCCCTAAAATCCACAAGATGCATGACTTAATGTTTTAATTTGAGACTGTGAAAATGATCTAAATCCTGGGGCTCGAATGAAATATTTCGAGAAATCAATCAAAATATCTCAACTTCAGATAGTCCTTGGATCACTTAGTATCGCGTAAAAACAGTGCGACGTAAAAACACATGCGTTTGATGTTCTGATGTTGAAGTTTGTATGCCTCACTTGAATACCTGACACATTTCGCCGCTCCATTTTGCACAGTGCACTAGGCCTAGGCCAGCGACAAACTATTCTGATAAAACTATGCGATTGCGTTGTTATGCTTCACCATTTGAGGGGGAAAGGGTGTACTTGAGTGAATGAAAACTCGCGGAAATACGACAATGATGTCTAGTCACTATTTTCCGTCTTCCTGGTGTACACAGTGCGGTGAATAGATTTAAACGTACGTAATTGTGGATTATTATCCAGTGGAGGCAAGAGAAACGGGTGTAGGAAGATCTTCAAGGACTCGTGGAAAATTCTGTGAATTGCCTGCGAAAGATGACAAGCCATCGGTCGAATGACCGTCATTATCGGAAAAACATTCAACTCAAAAACATCGATATAAGTAATTACTGCTTGCCAATGACTGGATTTTATGAAGTCATTGTGAGTCGATGACCGATTGTATGACTTGCTACGATTGCCAAGGAAAACCGGATGACTTAGACGGAAAAATAGTTTTTTAACCTATCGGCTGCTTATCTATAGTTTTTACCTTGTTATTGGACACTTGGAAAGTGATTTAATGACTGAAATACCCTTGCTTAACCCCTCGGGTACGACATCCATATACGTATATGAACCTCCGAGTTTGTCTCCTAAACTGAAAACTAGACCTAAGGACTAACACTAAGAATAAGATTAAAACTAGACCTAAAAATTCATTATCCGTTATCTCAAAGATATTTGCATTCTCTAAAAAGAATTATGAAAGTAAATATTACCGCCAATAAGACATATTTGATTTACATTAATTAATAGATTTGGAAGTTGCAAGCGTATAAACTTCGGAGTACATAAGCAGTGGAACATTCGGACTCACGGACAGATTTCTGTGCCGAGGTCCCGTACTTGAGGGCATAATTTGAGGTCAACGATCTTTTCCTTTATTGAGACATTTCCATTTTCATTTATCAATAACGTCAACCCAGAATTGACAGAAAATTCTATAAAAAATCAATTGAATTCTCTAACAAATATTTTCCGGTGACCCTGAAAGTCGAATAAGTGTCGCAATTATTACAGGTTTAAAATTCATATTGTGAATCTTCCTCGAATTAGCATTGAAATGAGTAACATTTGACCGTTTGAGGCAGAGTAACTGCCCATCCATAAATCGCGTGTTTAAAATGACAAACTCATTCAAATGCCATTTCAATTTTCATGTGACGCACATATCCGAGAGGGAGACCTCTGTCAAACTCTCGACCGCAGAATTCGTATGAAACTAACATTTCTCGCTAATTCTGCATGCACTCAATCATCGCACGCCTGACAATCTCTACGCTTGCATGCAATAGCTAGCGCGAATAAATGTTCGACCGTGGCAGATAGTTTTGCAAGTGCACTATCTCGATTTTTCCGAGAATTATCAATGCAAACACGTGTGGAAGTGAACCTTGAAAGTAGATACAACCAGCAAAAATGTTATCGACTTGTGTCGCGTATCAAAGTAATTGAGATGTCAAGAAAAAAATCTTGCATTTTTTAATGACCGCTTATTAGCTACCTACATGAAATTTCCATATTCTTCATTGTACGGAGAGAATTTTTTTTTCAGTAAAAATAACCATTCCGTTTAGTAAACGCAATGAAATGCCTATTGACTTCTAAGATATTTCATTGAATCGCCAATTCGGATGGCAACGAAAATTGGATTATTTGGACAATTCAGAACAATTTCTATTTTATGAATCTGAGAGATCTAAACGGCTGTTAAAACGAATACAAATGATGGTTGATAATCTAAGTGCCCCTCCTGTGAATTAATTTTAGCTATTACAAAAGTTCCATTTGTGTGAAACTGTTCTGGTATGTTAACCTTGGACCCGGGATCACGTCTATCCGTTAAAAAAATCAGCAACAAATGATTTAGCTTTATAGCATGCATTAAATTGTTTATGTTAAACTCAGTGCATCCAAGGAGAGCAGATGACTGGTCGCAGTTGAAAATTGATTTATAGATTATACGTGATCTTATCCACTCGTCTCATCCAACTCTGAGACGTGTTGTAATAGATAATTGGATGGTTATGAACAAAGCTGAGGCTGGAGCATCGGAATAATAATTATAAAGCCCAGAAAGATAAAATAATAAATACTCCAGCGTTTATCCACGAGATGGAAATTACGTTTTCTCATCTGTCCACACGGTGCAGGTGCAGAGTCACTGGAATGTAGTCAGAGTTCATTGAGAATGGGCTCTTCCGGGAAATTTTTTCTCGTAAGAAATTGTGGGAGATGAAAATTACATGGAAAATATCAAATTCCTATTTTTCTTATTAAATGAAATTAAAAAAATCAGTAGTTTAGGGGCAACTGAAGAATGAGTGGAGGGTACTCATCAGTACCCATTATCGCTCACAGTAAAAAATATATGTCTAATATTTTTCAGTCAATTCTTACATCCAATAAAAGAATTCATGTCGGATTTAACGAGTCCAAATGTGAACTGAAGTGAGTCTCCATGGAAAATGTTCTGTGCAGATGGGCGCATCGAATAATGTCTTTCATCATTTCTGGAAATGGCCATCGTTTACAGAGACGAGACTCTTCACGAGAGCAATCCGAACCGCGTGACTACTCGCTCAACGAACCACTCTTGGCATCCACTTTGCTGCACAATACTCGACCCTTAGAAATGGAAAGAGTTGGTCTGAGGAATATGACGGGAATAACACAAATATTCATATGTTCATTTTTCATTTTATATGACAACAAATTTAAAATTCTGTACATTATTTAATCATAAGACTTAAATGGAAATAGTTTGAACGGGATTTACACATCACGCCGTGTCATTGTGATGGGGATATACGATTTTTTTCCAATTCCTCTCACGCAATACAAAGAAAAATTTTGAAATCCTCGAAAAGAATTGTCTATACAAAACTATAGGTAGCAATCTACTGGAATGAATGATGCCCGCGAGCTGGAGGCATTGCCTCAAGTAGACATTTGCCAATCAGATAAGCCAGTGCGCTCGGTTAGCAGTGACCGCTTCGCAAGATAGCCGGAAAGCCACAATAAAGGGATGAGATGGAGTTCAAGCTGAGTAATTCATCCAGACAAAAAGCCACTCCATTCAAGAGTTTATTTACAAAATTTATTTATTGTGAGGTACAGGCCTTTCGCTTTATTCAGAGGAGGGCTATTGGAAGAGCATTCGCAAGATATTTTTTTAAGGCTTTTCTACTTTTTCGTTTATCAGTCTTTTTTTTTTATTTTTCCCCTACAATTTCTCAAAGATCTTGTGTAAAGAATTTCGTTAGGTATTTTTGTTTATTTCGTGGTCCTCCCGGAAAGCACATAAGTAAATATTCTAGAAAAATTACAGATTTTTTCTAGTTGAATATTGTTACAATTTTTTTTAATTTTTTTTTTGGGGAAAAAAATTATAATAATATTTTTTCATCACGCTGTGTCTGAAAAGTGCTTTTTCGACACATTGAGATGAAAAATATTGTTCGTAACTTGTGAAAAAAGTGGTTTTTGACTCGTGGGATTATATCACTCACCTGCGGCTCGTGATATAAACCTCCCACTCGCCAAAAACCATTTTTTTTTCACTTGCTACGAAATATACTATTTCTTCACGCTCTGTCGGAAAAGTAACTTTTCAGTCACTCGAAGCGAAGTGGAGAAATAGTATATTTTCACACTAGGCCGTGAAGAACTTTTCTGGAGAATATGAGGTTACAGGACGAGCCGAAGGCGAGTTCTGTAATGATATGAGGCAGAAAAGTTCTTCACAGCCTTGTGTCAAACAATATTTTTTGCCACGACGTCCGTGGGCGGTGTTTCACGGACGCGAAGCGGCTGTGAATTAGTGCTTCACGAAATGAGTGACAAAAAGTACTTTTTCGACACATTGAGATGAAAAATTATGTTCGTAACTCGTGAAAAAAATGGTTTTTGACTCGTGGGAAGATATCACTCGCCTTCGGCTCGTGATATAAATATCCCACTCGCCAAAAACCATTTTTTTTTTTCACTTGTTACGAAATATACTCTTATTGTAATATTAATATTCTTTCGTAGGAAGAAAAATGACTAATATCTTAATTTCCAAATCCTAATGTTGAGTATACTCGAGCATTATTGTGTCACGTAATATCTATTTTCACTCTGTAATTCTCGTAATACCCTTTTAATGATCCTCTCTCCTACCACGAGGACATGTACCTCAGCGCATGACGTCTAGTTGAGCCCGGATAAATCCGTCGACGTGAGTGTATATTAATCATACAGACATCATCTCCGGAGTGTTTTTCCCACATTAATTATCTGCAAGTCTTCGTAAATGGAGATTCACTTATCGAGAGGCTAAAAATTTCCGGAATTATGGAGTTATTGCTCAATGAGCGTCATCGCTTCTTTGTTCGAAAAGTTTTAATTTTTGCAATTGAATACTTTGACTCGATGATAATTCATTTATTCTCATTAAATTGAATCATTTTTTACAAATTTTGTTGGAAAATAATAATCAAAATAAATATTTCCGGGCACAAACTTGTGGATTCATTCTCATCGAATTAGCTATGAATAGTAATAACAACCACTACCAAAAAATTGGTCAGTTTCTTTTCTATGAAGGATTCTTCAATTCTTCATAGAAAAGGGAGATGAGCCAGAATTGGAAAATTTCCAGCGAAAAAAATCATCAAAATCAGTCAAATTAAGCAGAAAAAAAATCTACAGAGCCGGTACAAATCTGACTTCTCCCTCACCCGAGTTTCTCTCCTCTCCCTCCCGGAAATTCGAGTAACCCTCCGAAGCTCTGGGAGTTTGATTCCCTCTCCGGTATGTATTCGTCCCAGCTCCTCGATGAAAAGAGAAGCCCCTCGGTTCCGTGTCCCGGAAATCCTTTTCCTTCCCCGCCAAAGAGAATTCTCCCACCACCTCCACACCGCCCGCCCCCCTTTCTCCCTCGCCCGTTCCCGGATCCTCACTATTTGTCAATGAATTCTGACGAAATTTATCCTCATTTCGGTAATTTCCTCTCAACTTTCGATCAAATTTCTCGTTATGATGTGCCACATTTCTTTGTTCACCGTTAAGTGGCTCTCGTTGATTGTCCTTTGGCAATATCTCCCGGTTATATCCGGACCCACCCTCGCCTCTACTCGCTAGCGCCAAGTCCTTGGGCGAATCATTACGAAATTCTATTGGTTCGTAATTATCGATCGACTCGGCCGCCGGTGGCTCGATGGATTCTGGATCATCGGTCTCATTGGTCTCGGGATTATTCTCTGGATAAAGTGATACAGCTTCGTCGCACTGAAATCCATACCACCAGTCGCATACGAAGTGACGTTGATTAAAAATACTACCCTCAGGGCATAAAAATGAACTCTTGAAGCCACCGATATTGCATATATGGAAGACCTGGAATAAATTGATTTTTTAGGTGTTTCAGACCAGATTTCCAGGGACAGAGGATGATGTCTGGGAGATAGGTTGGGTAGCGAAGAAATGGAGTTTTAATCTACAAATACTAGTTTATAATTTTAGGAGATTTAAAATTTGACAATTGTTTTCAGTCTCAAAATTAGAAAATATTGAGACACTTCTCCAATAGCTTATTCTTGTGAGAAATTTCGCAATATGTTAGGAATACCCAATTTGGACAATATGTTGTAGGCTACATAAAAAAAAACATTACCAAAATTTCTCGGTTTTTGACCACGCCGTTTTTAAAATATACGTAGTTGAACATTGAACGTTCGTATTTTTTCAAAATGTGACGAGACATATAGACCATAAATATCTGATTAAAGTTATTCCAAATTTTAGAAATAATTTTTTGAAGTGACTGTGCAATTTTGGTGTCTTTAGCCTGTCGCGAAATTTTTCACGAGTATAAGCTAGTGCGGAAGAACTCTAACTGTAAGGGAATAGTCTCCTACTTTCAGACACTATTTTCCAAAATTTTAATGACATCCATAGAATTTACCTCCACCTGAATTTTCAGTAAATTGAAAACTCAAGTAAATTTTTGCTTAAATTCTCAAAATAGTCTGTGATCTCCAAAATTCATATTATTTTTCATCAACAAAATGCATGGAAATATGTTTCCTTGTAATTTCATGAGCAATTTTATAACAATTTAAAGTTTATACAAATAAAAATTGTAGTAGGATTCTCCTCAGAACAATTTTTTCCATTTTAGTCCTGATTATTGGACATCACAAAAAGACCAAAATTTCCCATTTCATCTGAATTCAAATAACTTCTCTTCCTGGGAAGTTAATTAAAATGATATCCCCGTCTCCTCAAATAGATTTGAATTCTTAATTGAAAGTCTGTGAAGACGATAAAATTGCTGTAATTTTAATGACTCCAACTAACATGACTTTTTAATAATTTCAAGGGAGATTTTTGCCAGTGAGATTGGGGTGTACCTGACAGCCAGTCTCGACGTCGGCGTAATAGCCTCCAGGTACTTTATCAGCGCAGGAGAATGACGTCTCCGGGATTTTATTGAGATTTGGGTAGTCAGTACCCGGCGTCCCCGGGACTAGAGCACTCCAGCTATGATGGGGAGGATCGTCATTAGCACTTTGTTCCGAATCGACGTACGTCAAACTTTGTAATTGGTCGTGTAAGTCGATTGGATGGTCGTAGGAGTCCGATGGTAGTTGGCGCTCTTCGCGAAAGTTTTCGTCCGGCGGATGATGCTGCACCTGTAATCAGGATGAGATATTGGAAACGGTGAGATTGTTCCTGGAGTAATTTTACTCCACTATAACCTGGATCTCAATTTTCCTTCGACGAAAAAATTGGATCCTCGATAATACAATTTTTATTACCACCAAGACAATCAACAATGGCAGAGGACATACTTTAATTTCACGAGTAATGAATTAATTAGAATGAATTCGATTAGAACGATACCAACATGCACATGTAAACGCAAAACGCGCAAACAGACCCATCAGACGTGAATAAACTTATTGATATTAATTTAATCTCATTTGCTAACAACAAATGAATAATGAAAATCGTTTCAACAACTAAAAAGAGAATTATGGGATAATTTCGGGAGTCATCAATCCTATGAAAAACGGACTTCAATCGCTCACAAATCATAAATCGATCTACAAATCCCGATATAGATCCCAAACTAGTGTGCCACGTACGGTAGAAAGTGAATCTCTCGCGTACGTTCCACATTTCCCCCCGTGCAAATTGCGCCACTACACATCCCGCTCGTCGCTCATTCTGAAATAATACTCGCGCAGCATCTTGTGCAACATATACAATGTTACTATCTCCAAGTGTACCCGGAAAGCCATCGTCCCCATGCAGTCTAATCAGGACCTTCCACCCGCTGAATTAATTGAATCGTTATTGGATAATTAGTGTCGTCAGTTGCAATCGAAGGGACATCGATGTCTGACGCCATTCAATATATAATTGATACGTAACGATAATTCAATTGGACTAATCTGGATTGTTATGGCAATTGGATCTAACGAGAGGTCGGCGTCTCATCTCGGGGACATTCACGAGAAAGTTCGCTCGAGCTCGGGAGAATGCTCAACTCTTACCAATCGCCAATCGACGCAGGAGCAGTTGCTCATTGCGTGTGTAAATGCAATTCAAATTTCAAGAGGAATGAAATGACTCACCGAATCTGAGGATACACCAGCGATGAGCAGCGTCGTCACGAGAGCGAGCATCTCTGCAGGCTTACCGGACATCGGAATTAATTTGGGGATCTTTAGAGGGTTCAATTTCACTTACAATTTCTGCCTCTGTTCTTCAGATTATTTCAAACTGATCTCTCCTATCGCTCTCCTGCGCGAGCTGATTCTGCAGGGATCCGGCCCTGCCATTCGCTTTATATGGTGCATCCCCACGGGTGCAAACTCCTCATGCATCCTGAGGAGCATTGCAAACGATCACTGACACCGATTGGGATGCAGTCGTGGTTACGATAAATCAGATAATTTTTTTTAGTGCCTTGGCTGGAGATTATGTGGGGATTTCGAAATTGTATCATGTCGATGGCTGGGGTAGATCGGCAGGGGAGAGGGATATTTGGGGATAAGAGGTGGGGCTGCTGATGACCGGAACAGAAGAATCAGATCTTGCCGTGAATGTCAAAATCTATCATTTAAAAACATATTTTTAATTAATCGAATTGAGGCTGGTCAAATCAAAAGGAATATTTACAACGTTTGTATCCTAAACTTTAGGGTAATACTCAATAATGCTCTGTTTCATGTTCTTATCTAATTGTTTGTCCCATTTGTCAATTATCTTGTTTTGTGTCAAGTGTCTATCAAGTTTTTCCAGGTACATTTTTGCACAATTTTTGTGCGTACTTATTACTATCACATTTTATTTATTTTTTATTCTCATCGTCGCCGCGAGAGAAGAGAATTTCTTTATCTACAGTGATGATAATACGGAAACATTGTCTATCGCGCGTCGATAAATTAGGGAGTGCGAATACAATTGTCTGATCGATTGAGGAAATTTATTTAATCTATCAGATTTTTTTTTGTCACAAAGGTCGAATGTTAGTATACTTACTTGTACAAAATCAAATTATTCGCTACGAAATTCGATGTAAAAAAGTAATTTTTTAATATCAACAAAAATTTCTAAAATTTTATCCTCCAATCAAATAAGTCTTTATTTTGAACGACTTAAAGTCACTTATTTATTTGATTCCATTCCACAATTGTCCATTGAATTTCATAATTTTTCATTGCACCAATAATAATCCTGGATATTCTCCTCCATGAGTATTTTTCTCCTTGAAATTCCAACGATTCCCATCCCTTTTTCAATCAACGAGTTCGCAATAATAAATCCTATTCCAGAGGATGCCCCCGTGACAACCGCAATCCGCCCATTTCAGCGTTCCATTTTCCTTTTAGAATAAAAAAGCAAATAGAAAAAAGAATTCGGGAATAATTTTCCCGTGTAACATTGAGGCCACAATGACCCTTTTATAGGTGACAGTTAAACCGCGTGCGGCTCGTTACTGTGACTTTAAGTTTCCTGTTGTAGACCGAAGTGATTTGAAACTCGTGATACGTCCTCTGCACACAGCACCAGGTCATTGGCTTTGGAAAGTCTTTGATAAACATAGCGGAGTTACATAAAGTGATATGACGCAGTAGAATGATTGAAAAAATGTAAGTTCTCGGTGGAGATAAGAGTGGACTATGCAACAACGGAGACAATTTCCTAGTAGGGGGGTGGTCTCCGCCGGCGATACCGTTCACCTAGTTTTTTCCATCAGAATTTTAACCTTTCAATTCTTTTTGTATTCCTCAAATTCTTAATTTGATGATAATATGATGTTTTACTAGAGTCAATATGATAAAATAATCCATGTTTTGAGGGGACAAGGTTTTTGAGGATAAAAAAAAATATTTGAGATGTACACATTCACATGACATTCACAAAAGCCTCGATCTTAAGATTTGTGCTTATCCGCGGGAGGGAAGATTTTTTTTATCATTATTTTTAACTCCTACTACCATTACGGTTTTATAGACGCCCCATTTGGCAGTCTGCCTTCTCCTATTTTTTTCTTCTTTCTTTATTATTTCTGCAGGGTCATGAGCGTCTTATTCTTGACTATACCCCATTTGGGCTAATACTGCACGGGAAGCGAGGTAAAATCTCAGTCGTGCAGGCGGTGGATTGTGCGGTGCTCTAATGTATTTATTTGTCACACTAACTAGGTGAAAACGCTGAGGCGCTACACCCTGCCTGCCGCCAGTAATTTTTATGCAGGATGCTCCCAAACAGTCGCCCACAAGTACTGACCTAGCTCAACGCTGTTTAACCTAGATGTCCGCTGGAGCAACACCGTGCTATTACGCTCAATAAGCGAAATAGTAGATTTCTCACCTAGTGGGAAAAAGTCGGCATCATGTCTAAAATTATGACCCGAGCCGAAGACGAAGGTTGTAAGCACGTGGGAATACTTGTCTGATTCTTCCCCCGAAGGTTGGAAATTATTTTTTTTGCAATACCTGCCCAAAAAGTTCACTTTTCGTTACCGGTTTTCGTGCGTATAGTGGTACTTTTCCGCACTCCGCACCCAAAAAAACCACTTTGCCCTCAAACCTCCCCCTCAAAGCGAATTTTGGCAGGTATTGCAAAAAATTAGGTGTGCAACACGTGCGTATCGCCTTTTTCGCCCCGTGTAATCGCCTAGCACTCGTGGCCGGCTTCGCCGGTCACTCGTGCAAGCGATGCACAACTCGTGCGAAAAAGTGCTACTTTACGCACTAGTTGCATAATATAGTATTTTATCATGCTGTGTCGGAAAAGTAACTTTTCAGTAACTCCGCTTCGCGTCGAGTGACTGAAATAGTATATTTCGTAACAAGTGAATAAAAATGGTTTTTGGCGAGTGATATAATCCCACGAGTCAAAAACCACGTTTTTTACGTGTTACGAACAATATTTTTCATCTCAATGTGTCGGAAAAGCACTTTTCACCCACTCGACGCGAAACGAAAAGTGACGGAAAAGTAACTTTTCCGGCACAGCGTGATGAAATAGTACATTTTGACACTAGGCCGTGAAGAACTTTTCTGGCGAATATGTTCTGTAATCATATGAGGCAGAAAAGTTCTTCACAGCCGTGTGTCAAACAATATTTTTTGTCACGACGTCCGTGGGCGGTGTTTCACGGCCGCGAAGCTGCCGTGAAGTAGTGCTTTACGGACTGAGTGACAAAAAATACTGTTCGTAACACGTGAAAAAAGTGTTTTTTTTTCACTTGTTACGAAATATACTATTTCTCACTGCTACTAAATTCAGCCCGTGTCGAAAAGTGCCTTTTCGTTTACTAGTAACCGAAAAATGGCATAGTTCACCACTGCCTGAACGTAACATCACTAGCAAAAAATATAGTATGGATACACGGGCAACGGGGTGTTTTAACTCATCCCACTTGTATCGAAATGCAAATTTCGTGATGCGCAATGAACAGTGGGGTTTTTCTGGTGATGCGACGCGACCAATATAGTTTTCTACATACATGGACCGAAAGTGAACATTCTAACCGAGCGAAGAGAGGTTCATTTTCTTACATTTTGACGGAAAAATCGTTTTCAACCCCCGACAGGAAAATCAGGCACGCACTCCCCACCTGTTTACAACGCTCGCCTGCGGCTCAGGTCGTAATTTTGCACGTGATAACGACTTGTCTACTTTTCTTGATTAGGTGAGAAATATACCATTTTATAAATCGCATATGGAGATGCCATAGATAGTCATAATCATTACTAACCCATGGATAAGATGAAACTCTTCGAATATGATTCTTCACAATAGTTTTAATGACAATAAATAAAATGCATTGATAAGGAAATGATTGATGACAGGGTCTTCAGCGGGTGAATCCAGCGCTTTGCAGTGCATCGAATATCTTTTTCCTCGGAATCTTGTCTGCTTCTCTGTCAATGACCTACAAATTCCATGGTCATTAATCATCGTGGATAATTACACGGAATCCCAGTTGGAAAATTCCGTTGCAATACAGAGAAATTTGAATTTTAACTTTCAAAGATCAATGTCTGACTTTCAGGCTCTCATTTTCATTCTATTATTTTTTTTAAAGTTCAGTAGCAATACTACCTGTGCCCACAAAATATTCGATTAATTTTGGAACACAAGTCGTATTAGATGGGTTGTTTTCACTGGAATTTCGGCCAAGGAGAGTGCATTGAAGAACATGAAGTGAACTACGCACATTTAAAAAAAAACTCCCGAGTAAATTCTGTTGCATTGCCCCAGATACTACACACTAATTGGTTAAAATCCGAGTCAAAAAAATTAGAATTTTAATTAAATTTTATTTTTTAGAAATTGGTCCCTAATTTTCAGGGACCCGTTCTTAATGTGAGTCAATGTTGACAGCCCCTGAAAATGTCTGCAAGTCAAAACTTTTTTTTCTGTTTACGTTACCTGCATCTCTTTATTGGTCAGCCAGGAATCTTGGGCAAGAACAGCTGCAATTTTCGGATTCTCGTAGAAGTGATTTTTGAGGTCTCGAGGCAATGAGGCCTCCATCGCTGAATTTAGAAGGACTGCTTCGTGGGCGTAAGGCGTGGGATTATAATGCTGCTGCAGGAATTGAGGGGCTCCAGTGCACACACCGATAATCGTTATAATGATTATGGTCTTCATGGCTGAAAATAAAATAGGGGTAAAATAAACCGTGAAATTTCTGTGCACTTAAAAGACAATTTATTCTGAGTTGAAAATCTAAAAGTGCAAATGCTCCACGCGTTATTATTTTTCCCTTGATTTTTTACCAATTTTATTGGTTTTTATTGATTCTGTTTTACTTCCGCTAGTTCCCTTGTAAATAAAAGAATCGCCAGAAGCAACAAGTGTAAATCAGTGAAAAAAAAAGTAGAATAACGGACAACTGGCCAGTCGATTCTAATCGACCTGTTCCCGATCTGCCATGTACGGAAAACCCCTCAAGGCGATGTGACTGATCTCGGTAGCAAGGTCTCGGCCGAAGGATAACCCCGCTAGTCTCAACAAAATCTCAATAAAATTTTCTCGACATTTTGTCGTTCCAAATTTTCTTTACATTATTTTTTTCAGCCAATTTATTCTTGACATCTTCCCCTCAAAATAGCGGATGGAAACGAAAATGTTTTGAATGCCTGAAAAATTTATACACCGAAAATATCGGAAATTCAGATATTCATTTTCGCTGTCTTTCGATTGAATACGAACTTTGATAACAAAAAAAAAAATGATTAACATTATCATCATCAGCTGCAGAAGCCTCCCTCTTTGCTAATGGCCGATATACATCTTCCCATCGATGATCTTCGTTGAAATTGCAAAAATTGATAGGAAATGGACAGGCAAGATATTATGTTAGCATGCAGTTTTGAAGAAACAATGCCAAGGGAATTTTTGTTGAGGGAAGAAAAGTCGCGGACCCCCAACGTCTCACGAATCAATTAAACCCCCTCATTTCACCAGTAAACGTTCACACACTTAAAGATCACTTGACTTTTCTCTCGGACGAAGCAAACAACCACCCATTACTTTCCGCAATTTAACACAGCATCCACTGATTTCAAGCTCTCTGAAGTACTCTACCCGTCACCGCTGATATCAGTATGAAAGGCGTTGGGAGCGGCGTGAAATATCACGTCAATCGCCTCACCTCTCCACCACTGGTAATGATAATCTATCGAGAATTCCTGTCTGCCTCTAACTGAATGCGTATCGCCCCCAAACGTTCTTTCTTATATAGTCGTTGGAGTTGTTCGAAGGTCCTCACGGCTACTACTCACTTTGGCACGACCGCAGGAGCTGCGGATGGATTCAGTGGTTTCTTTCAAGTTCAGCTGCACTGAGAGAATAAACGTTTTCAAAGAAGGACGTCTTTACCACAAAATAATGTCTAAGGTTGAGAAAAAAAATCATGGACAATGAAAATATCAGCAGGACATGTTCGGTTGCTTCTTTTTGAATATTTCAATGTCGCAATTTTTTAAATTACATATATAATTATGACAGTAAAAATTTTCAGACGAAAATCAGTCGAAAACTGCTGGTTCTATCCCAAATAATAATAATGCAATCAAAAAAACAAATTATTGAAGCTCATTTCTCATGCATAGTAAAATAATTCTTTGAAACGTGGAAATTTCATTTGACTTTGTGATGGGGAAATGAAGGAACCGGCTGGAGGAAGTTGAGTTAGTAAACTCATATATCATGTGTAATATGCCAGTATTTGAAGTTTACTTCCTCCTTTCATCGCGAAACGCCGACGCCAATTTCGCGGAGATGAGTGAGCGGGTAATTTTCGTATTCGGGTCAATGTTGCGGTGGCCTCAGGAGCTATAAAGTGGATATCCTTGTCACAATCGATTCCACTGTTTCCGGAGTTTGCTCATGAAATTGTTGGGTCGTTAACTCTGTATTTATAGACTTCATTCGAGAGCTTTTTTTTAACGGCGAAAAGTTCGAAGTGGCAAATTTGATCACTATCATTGCAAATATTTTATGAGCCATAAATCAATAATGTTAGAAAATTACTATTGATTATTAACAACATTAATTCGTCAATTTTCATTGAATATTCCATATTACCAATGAAGTCAGCGAATTATTTTTGATAAAAAAACGGTAGGAGAAATGTACATTGCACATTTATTTTGTTCTTAATTTTCTTTACCCGCAATCCAATATTTTCTCACCACAAGCCAACTTCTCACGATTACGTCGAGAGTGCAGCACGCGCTGCAATACCCATAAAGAAATCGAAAGTAAAGAAACGACAGACATTTAAAACTTTTACAGGCCATAACTAGCCATAAGACTTCGGTTTTTATCTCCACGAGCATTCAAAAAAATTTTTTAAAACAATGAGAAGAAAATGTCCAATCATAAAAATTCCATGCGATAATAGTATATCCAGGGAAGTATCGCTTTCGGTGAGAGGCGGATCTACGGAGATTTGCGGTGTCTTCAGACGACCTTGCTCCTAATTTTCGATATTCATCTGGAACAAGTTCCGATACTTTCTACAAATGATTGGCGATGATCATGAGTGGTCTATCATCTGCAAATCTAGGGGGAGGAAATTGAAAATTCTTTGAATTCAGCAATTAATGCATTCGCAATTTTGGAAAGGAGTCGATGAGAAATGAAGGAAGTCTACCCAATAAATTGTGAGAATAATAACTGTTTCTTAAAGTTGTAATGGGATTGGTTGCAATTATCCGATGCAATAAAAAATTGAGTACTCATGATTATTTATTTCTTACAAAAAGTTACTTATGATATATTTTGCACAACAAAATTTCATGGAAAAATCTGGAAAATCAATTCAAATTGAAAAATCCTATAAAAAGTCTTATTTTAAAATATGAAGGATCATAGATTAGAACTTCTAGAACACCATGAAAAATTCGGCACAGTTGTTTGGTACCTCTTGGGCTTCGTAATTTCTCAATAAAATCGCTCTAAAACTCCGGAAAATTTTCATAAATTTCCTATGCAATTATACAATGAACTGGCTAGAATTTTCCGTGAAATTTTGTCAGCCGTTGAGCGCTCAATAAGCATAAGAAGGAGTGAATGTCTTCTGATAGACAGGCACTGCGGCATGAGCAACAGCGGGGGTGAGCGCTTTTCCGACAACAGGAACTGATCCGTGCACTTGAATGTGATCAAGTCGAGCTGTTTTGATTAGAGTCGGATGCTGAACGGATATTCTCTCGAATTTCGTCGCTGGCTCGAGGACGTCAACTTCTTGGAGTGTCTCGATGGGTCTGCTCACAACCACTCGACGAGTTGATACACGCTCACCAGTTGGCTCGGTGTACTCGGGGGCGGGGGTTGCCGATATAACGCGAGCACGAACGTGACCTGCATCGCCAACCGATGATGATATTCCATCGCGGGAGAAACCAACCTGAAAGATACGTTGGATGTTCGAGGAATGTTTGAGGAATTCCCGTAGGAATGGGCAGAGAAATTTAGTGAAATGTAATTTCATAAAAATGAATTGACAATGAGAAAACGTTGAGAAAATATCACAATAAAAGTGAATAGCAAAATTAAATTATTCTGACTTTAAACACGCGGCATTTTAAGAAGGCAGTGAGAATCTCAGAGAATTTTAAATGAAGAAACATTTGTCCATTTTGCCCGAAATTTTTAAACCGTTATTAAATTTTGGTAGTTTTCAAAATTCCCTGGATTTCCGAAAAATTCCAGTTTTAAAGAATTAAGGAAGACCTCTAGATCCCTAAAAATGAAATTATTCTGATTTTAAACATATAACATTCTAAGACGGAATTAAGAATCTTAGAGAATTTCAAGTAAAGAAGCAATTATCAATTTTTCTTAAAATTTCTAAACAGTCCCCGAATTTCTTTAAAATTTTCATAGTTTTCTAGAATTACTAAAGACTCCCAGAAGAACTTTCACTTGTAATCGGTGTAGACATTTCTATAGAATTCGCTGGGTTTTTCCATGTAAATATTTTGGTAAAGGATTTTCTCACATCAGCTACTCCACCACGAGCCGTCAGTAGATCGATCAGTTTCTGTTGATTGCTCCTGTTCTCTTCGGGAGATCCACGAATACTTGGAATGATAGACGGACTGGGGTTGGGATCGTGGGCGATGAAGCGCGGAGGAGAGGACTGCTCACCATTAGATTTCACTTGAACGTCGGAGACCTGGGATTGACTGGCGAAGGAGTTCACCTGAAAGGAAAGCACAGACAATTTCTAACAATGAAATGAGCTATCTCACGGTTTGACATGAGTTCCCAGAAAACACTCAGTAATAAATATTATCAATTAAAAAGTGTTGGAACTTTGAAAATTTTCAACTTTTCTTTAGGCGTAAAATTAACTATAAAATCTCTAACTATTGGCTCTAATCTCTCGACGTCCTTTCTTGCAAAAGTATTTTGTTAAATATTCCCACCAAATTTGATTTTCTCTACTTCAATAGAGGATACAATAAGGATTGTCTTTGCTAGTAAACAATTAAATTTCTCGTCTCATATTTTACAATACCAAAAGATGAGTATCACTGAACTAAAGCAGCTAAATATCTCCTAAATCAGACGAAAGGGGGAAAAAATTGCCAACTTACTTGAGATTTCACCAAGTTCTGGAAAAACTCCTGCTGCACCCTCTCCTGGCCTCTCGTCGCGGCCTTCTCCCCTTCGGCAGCAGCACGGAACAACCCCTGTTTGAACTGGGCGCCCCTGAAATCCGCACTCTCCACAGTAACCGACTGGTCGTCACCAGATTGGGATTCTCCTTGAGTTCCATCGGCGAGAGCCGGCGCGGGGGTTGAGGACGGCTGATAATGAGACATCGGTGCATGGGAAATAACCGGGGCTACAGTCACGTGCACCGGAGCATGAGCGACAAAGGGAATGGTAGTGGGCGATGATGGGGCGTGGGCAAACGACGCCGCTTGTGCCACAAGATTATGAGTGACGGGAGAGACTGCTGAGTAGTGGCTGACATCGAGGGGTTGAATCACTGCGGGCCCTCGCTGAAGCTTTGATGTCGGCTCATCCAATTCTACTACTGCCGACCCAGCGGGACGGACGATCACTCGCTCTTCTATATCGTAGAATTGTTTCTGAATCGCCGGCCTTCGAACCTGAAACCCGCCAGTGAACAATGTAAATGAGAAGCCGTTGGTCTTACTCAAATTGTTCCTCAGAATTTGTACGGAAAAAATTTAACAAACCCCGCCGAATAAACCCACAAAATGGGACTTCAAAGGGGACTTCAAATAATTAAAAAAAACCTATGGAGAACTTGACTTTCGCCTTACCTCAAACTTCCGCGTGGAGACCGCTGGCTTTGCGACATCCAATTGCTTCTCAATAACAGCAGGATGCGCCTCGTAACGTGTCACCGGCACGTGGGAGACCGTTGGAACGTGCTTGACGTAAGGGACAGCAGCGACTGCAGGCACTTGAGCAGCTGCGTAACCCACGTGATGAGCCTCAAGCTTCCCCGCGACAGCTGCTGGATATTGATACTGGAGAGGTGCCGCAGGATAAGTCTGAGCCGCATAGCCCACCGGGTACTCGTGGCCCTGATAGCCGTTGATGTACGTAACCCCCGCGGGACTAGCGTACGGCATTCTCACTGATACGAAACTGCCAGTGGAGATCTGCAGCAGCGCTGCTACCATCACAAAACTCCTCATTCTGGAAAAAGAAGAAATCATGAAAAAGGGTAAAAAAGGATTTTTAAGGGATTTGTTTTTTCAATTTATAGAGAGATGTGGGCATCGGAGGGGGGAGGGGGGGGGGGCTAATAGGAGTTGCAAATTCGTGAGATTTTATTTTTCCTATGTCTAGTCACAAAAAATACTTTTAGAAACAGATAAAAAATTTGTTTTGAGAATTGTATCAGATGATTGTGCTATGATCACACATGAAAAAAATTGCTAAGAAGGCCAATTTTAAGTGGTACTCCCCCCCCCCCCTTAAACTGTAAAATCCCCTGATTAATATTTTTGGTCAGGGGAAAAAGAGTCTTTCGAGAAGATGAGACTCTCTGGACGCGAGAAATTTTTTACAAAGTCTCTCGTGCAATTTAAAGATGTGATTATTACGTGTATATTGGGGTATTGTCCAGTCGATGGATATTATCACTGTATACCGAGAATCGTTTCCAACGTTGCTTATATGCAGAGAATTTGGAGGGGCTCCTCCCTCCTCTCGCGGTAGCCCCACCTATAGTCTGGAATACAAGGGCCACTTGCTTAAACTGGGTCGCAACAGATCCTCGTGGAGTTTTTGGGTGTTGATCTCCTGTTGTACCCACCCGTTCGATACCAATGATAAATACTCCGCTCTCTTTTAAGTTGCCTCTTTCGAAATCCTGACAGTTTTTTTGCAGACTGGGACAGTTTCGATGGGGGTCTCACCTGTTTTTTCAAGTACCAGAAAATTTTTAAATACAATAAACGTCAAAAAATGTACACTGGGAAAAATATATAATTTTGCCAAACAAATATACCAAATTATTTTGGTAAATTATTAATAAATATACATATTTATCGTCCAATAAATATAAATATATAATTACTACAGGTATTTTGAGCATTTGGTTACTTAAGACAAATATGTTGAACGAGGTTTTTTTTTCAGTGTAGAAAAAAAATAGAAAATAGAGTAAAATTTAATATCAATATGAAAATAGTTCTAAAACTTTTAGTTTAAAAAAAAGCTTCTGCCGTTTGTTTTTATTTCGCAATCTTTCATTTTCTTCATTGATTGAACCCGATTTCACCCTGGAATCACATTCAAATGAGGTATGTTCTGACATTTAAGACTCATTACGCCGAAGTTATCACCCCCTTTGCCGAAAATAAGTGTTGAAATTGATCATGTGCGGTCCCCCAGCGGCGAGGACATATTTTGGACGCGCACCAGGCACCGAGAATTAATCGGCCGGGTCAGGGTTTCTTTCTTATGGCGAACCTGAAATATTGAGCGATTTGACAAACGATAATATATTTCTCCACAAATATTCTCGAGGTATCATTATCTTTTTACGGTGACTTCGCTCTTTATTATTTCAAGAAAAATTATGCAAGGCTATATTTGCCTCGAACTCCTACGAGAAAGCGACTGAGAAGTATTTGAACAATGAGCTTTGGGGAATTGCTAGTGTTTGCATTGTTCTGGTACTATTCACCTAAATTCGAACCATTAACGATGATCGGAATTTTTGATTGAGACGGTGAAAGTGTGGGTAACAATAGAGCTGTCATTATTCGATTTTAATCACAAAGATCATTACGATTTTTTAAAGTTCATAAGTTAAATCCAATATAATTTGCAGCGTTTATTAATTTTTAACAAGTACAAAAAATTAACAATTGCAAAATTCAAATGACTGCAATAAATAATTTACTGGGGAGGATTTTATACCTGTGGAGTGGTAGAATTTTTTTTTATCTCCTTCAAACATTTCAACATTTGATCCGAAAAAAATGTCTGTTGAATGTCTAGGATCTAGACACTCCGGCTCCAGTTGTTCCCTTGACCTTGAGACATCTGTTATGCGAATCTCTCAACTCTCAAACTCACACCTAACTCAGAAACCACGCCTTTCCCTCCCCCCCCCCTGCCCCTGCGAATTTCGAGTGAAAGGAAAAGTTCCTCGGATTGTTAACTCGTGCGTTATTGAATTGGTTAAGGACGTGATTTGCATCGGACACTTCTAAATTCGAGTCCACTGTTTTTTTTTTTTTCAATCTGGGTTAAAGAAAGGAGACATGCTATCCTGGAACACGAGACTTAATCCGATTGAAAATGTCACACGTCAGTTTCGGCGATAGTTGCACTGAATTCCCCGGAACGAGCCGTATCCAATACCAGTCTTCGGATGAAGATTACCCGGTTTTCTATTTCCGGTTACCGCAAGAGAAAAAAATACCCGCAATTTCTCTCGTTCGAGCCTGTGAGAACCTACTGTCCTTTCGCTTAAAATCGACCATTGAGCAGAAAGAAAAAAGAGACTTCAAATGAGAATTTTGAATCTGTTCCGAAGACCCTCGGAGTCTGTTCTTCTTCTCCGAAAAAATAGAAAATAATGAATATTAATAGCGAAATGATTATCGAAGGAGAATTGTAATTATTTCTTTTGTTCTCTTGACAAAAGCATTAATGATTCTTTTTATAAAGAAACAGGAGACAATCAGTCGTGGATTCATTGATAATTGGTATTGTTTGCGGGAAAAGTTAGTTAATTAATTTTAACAATCAATCAATCCAACGTCGAACACAATTTCCAGGCCCAATGATCACACGAAATGTTACGCTCTCATCGAGTTGAGTAATAAAAAAAAATTGATATTATCATCGGGTATTGAGAATTAAATTCGAAACATTCGGAAGTGAACGGAGGAAGAATAGTCACATAATCAAAAGTATCATTGCAATGAAAGTGGAATTTCACAGTGGGTAATCCTCGGTGTTCGCACGAGTGCCTTGTACTCGAATTACGTGACAGGAATCTTCAAATTTTGATAAAGACAACTTTTTTCTGTAGAAATTCTTCCATTGTTGCTTGGAAATGTCTAGAAAAAAAGATATTGAGACAGTGTCAATTTCATCCAGTTCTCCATAAATTAACTCCGATGAGTTTATGCAAATATAATTCCCCCTCCGAATTTAATTCATGCAATGTTTATTGAGATTTCGATGTTCTCGATGTCTCAATTAATTCTTAACTCCCGAGGTACTCTTGTTTGTTGTTGCAAACTCGACGAGTGGTCTCTTAATTCGCCGGGGAAAGTTTGATGACCCCCTAAATTCGCTTTCTACATCTCCACTTGATTCAATGCTCACCATCAATTGAATCCCATCTCGATAATTCGTCGTGCATCTCACAATGTTGTTATTCATACATGAATATTGCCTTTCTGTCCCGACGGGATTTAATTGCCAGGATTTTTTATCCAATGGATACCAGTCATTCGATGCAGTTTGTTATTCTTCCAAGTCCACGTCAGGCCAATATGTCAGGGATTTAATTCAGCTCTCGTTTGCCAGTGGATAAATATTTTGATTAACCCATTGCTCCCATAAACTTTCAGTTTTGCAAGAGAAAAAAAAATATTTATGAGGAGAATATAAATAAATACCCATTACCAATACTTTTTATTTACATCGAACTGGAGCATACATAAATACATTTATTTTATTTTCTCCGAGAAAATTAAAACGATTTTATTTCCATTTTCTAAGTTCATTAATTATTACATTGTAACTGTATTAGATTATTTATCGCGCTCAATCGGATACTTCGGTAAAATTTTTTCTTGAAAGTTTGATTTTTGCAACCGAAAAATAGTAGAAAAAAATCGCTTCTAGCAGACTATAAATACGTAATTGAAAACGAATGCAAATTATTTAGTTTTAATGATGTTGATTTACTTTGGTTTATTTTTTCAATTAAATAGAATGTAAAACTTCATAAACAATCTCATTCGGTTCATAGTAAATGTTTAAGACACGTAATACAAAGAATCGTGAAATATCTCCTCAGCAATCGTAATTGTCTCTCGTCCCAAGTCCTTGGTTTATTTTCGGGGAAGTCTTCTGGAATTATATTTATTACTCTTCTGGAACAGAGTGAGAACAAGGGAAAATAAAAGTTAAATAACCGCTGGTTGTGGAAGAAAGAGATCGTAAAATACTGGGTTATGAGTTCGGGAGGTGTAGACGGAGAATTCTGGGTGCATTCCGATGATTGTGGCCTCATCAATTCTGTAATCAGGATTTTAAGGGAGGGGGGCACAGGGACTCGGGGCGCTGCATAAATTTCGCAATGGACAACATGAACATTGAGAGGAAAAAACAAATAAGCGAGGCGATTCTCGTTTGCTAATGACGAAATTTGAGGTTTCCACTGCAAAGGACTTGTCAATATTTTCTTCATTGCCTAAAAGCGATTTTGCAATGTCTGAATTTTTTTACAGTTATCTCTATTTAATATCCTTTTTACTGATAAATTGGTTTGAATTTGGTGTGCAAATGAATAGAATTTAATTTTTAACTTATTATTCTCAACTATCTATGAGAAAAATGAAAATTTTTCAAAGGTAGAAAACATTACCTCATTTGCATGCGAAAAAAAATATAAAAATAATCTGTATAAAGTCGTAAAATACGTTACCCAAGCGGAAAGTATCCCTCAATATCGATAAATTCGGAGGCCCGGTAATAAAAAATTGAGGTTCGTGAGAATTTGTTCCAATATGTAGACCACAAAAACATTTCTTCCACCTAAGTTTACCGAAGTCTCCGAGATCTATCTAGATCTGAAATATCCCGCTTAACTCGAAAATAAACAACTAATCACTTGACAAAAAACGTAACTGAGAAGAATAAAAAATACGATAAATGGAGGTGATTAACCAAATCGATGGTAACATACGATTACAACATCACCAGTTATTACTTATCATTACCATCATAACCATTAATGTGGCAATAGTCGAGAAGGCCGTTCAATGGACACACATACCCTGGAGTATCCTGGAGTAGCCACTTATTATTATTAGTCATAATTTTCTCCGGGTTTTGTGCACATTATTCATTCCGCCAGCCCACAGCTGTCCCTTTGAAATGTCGAAAGGCCCACAATTCGTTCTCTCGCACTTCGGCAAAACCGGATTGAACTTATTTCGTGAGGCCCCACCTCTGAAAGTATTGAAAAAGAGTAACAAAGCCAATTGAAAATTAAATTAAATATATCCAGCGTTGAAAAACGCCCAGTCGCTCATTTACAAGGTCATCGGGAATTGATGCAGTGGCCTTGAACTGTCCATAAAAATTAAAAGCAAGCAATACTATATTCGGAAGTATTATTTCGTCGAATACTACATTAAACTTGTTTTTATTTAAAAAGTTAAATTTCTTAGATTTTTTTGTATACCATGCAGCGTAAACCGCTTTTTCGGGGATTATATTGCCACGAAATAATAAAAATTCCATCTGCTCCTGACATTTCCAACAGTTTTATTAGTTAAAACTCTAATATTTACAACATGTGTATAAATTAATTAAAAAAGAATACACGCCATCGAGCGCATGGCCGTAGGGCCGGCAGTTATGGCTTTCAATTTTCATAAATCATCATATTAAAACTGTCAATTTAATAATCTCCCTTACACGAATTAAAAAAAAAACTAGATCAAAATGTGCTCGTATAAAAAAATCGAACAATAAACACCACTGATGCTCATCGAAATCAATTGCATAATTATAAATCATGATTCAAGAATAGTAGTATTAAAAAATGGAGAAACGAGGAGTGTGAAATGATAATAATATCCAGATAATCAAATTGAGATGTAACGAGTACAGGGCAACGCAAAAAAAAATCAACTTGGAGCTAGGCATAAATAAAATTAAGATTGACGTTAAACTCCAGTGGACGAGCCTCGCTGAGATGAGAATGCTCCTATCAGATGACTTCATCACAATTTTTCTATCTCCATCGTTCCACTCCAGATGAATTGATCTGACAGAAGTAGAGTCAAATTTAATCGGCGTTGATTGTCATCCACGAGCCACCAAAATGATCAATCATCAACATCGATTGGATTACTCTTCAGCGGCGATACGTCTCTGAGCCTGTGGTCTTCGATTTCCGTAGGTGGCATCAAGGGGCACAAGGTAGGTAACCTTATCGCTGCCCTCACTCTCGCTCTCCTGCTTGAGAATGGGTCGCTGTCTCCTGACTGGTCTGCGCTGGGCACGAGAGACATCCTCGTAGTTGGCATATGCTTCAGGTCTGGCGGTTTGCTTCTTGACGTAATAGCCGGTGGTATTTTCGAGAGCATAGCTGGGCTGCTGAGTTGGTCTGGTAACCTCAGGGACAGGTGTCACAGTGTACCCAGCTTGGATCAAGGCATCGAGATCAGCTCGGGTCAGCGGTTGAGCTTTGGCCGCCGGAATTCTGATGATCTGAGGATTTCTCTCCTGATCCTGTTCGATAATCTCTTCGATGGTGAGAGACTTGACTGGAGCCTTCTTGCGAAGGCCTGATTGAGAGACATAGATCTGCGAGTTGCTGGGAATCTTGTGCTTGTGAGCCTGACGCGGTTGATTGACTTCCTCAGGCTTCACAGCTGAACGCGGAACATAAGAAGATCCTGACGCCTGGTATTTGTGGGTCTGGTCGTTTGTCAGATAGCTGTTTGGCGGTAGAGGGGTGCTATTGGGAGTGGGCAATAAATACTGAATAACAGGTGTGTGTTCAGGATCACGTTTACGGGCTTCGTCTTGAGCACGTGCAGCCAACTGTGCTTCTTTCTGAGCTTTGGAACGAGCTGCTTGATGAGCCTTCCAGAGAGCAAGAGCCTGAGCATTTGCGAGCTCTTGGGCCTGTGCTTGCGCTTTAGCTTGATTTTTCTCGAAATTTAAGGCATAGATGTGAGCATCCTCTTGGGCTTTAAGATGAGCAGCTTGCTGTCTTTGGAGAGCAATAATAGCGTCATTGTGAGCCTTGAACTCTGCAGCTTCTTGCGCTCGTCTTGCTTCAGCCGCTTCAGCAGCGGCCTGAGCCTTCAGCCTCGCTCTGTACGCGGCCTCGGGGTCCTTAGGATGCACTTGCTCCTCGATATGCTCTCTGCCTGCTTCACTTACGTGCCCCTGATTGATCTGTTCCAATGCGCTCTGCTGCTTATAGCGATCCTCCACGATTCGGATCTGTTCGAAGGCGGCTTGCTGATGTCTCTGATGAGAGGCCTGACTGATCTTCTGGTAAGCTAGAGCTTCAGCTTCAGCTCGCGCTTGAGCTTGGGCTTGAGCGACAGCCTCAGCTTGCGCATGAGCTTGTTGTACAGCAGGATCGACGTATTGGGCAGCGGGTCTGTAAGGTTTCCTCGGCTGAACGTATGCTGGTGGGGCTGCCTGCTGGTGCTGAACCTCCTCCAATGGTCGGTAAGCTACAGGAACGTGCTGAGGACCTTGATACCTGGGCTGAGTTGTTTCGATGTGATATTGCTGGTGATTCGGTGATTCCTGGACGGGTTCTGATGTTGGTTTCACTTGTTCGTACTCCGGAGCATAAGCCAGAAGTTGCTGAGAGTACTGAGGATAGGCCTGAGGCTTGGGAAGCCTTTTCGGATGTGCCTGCTGGAGCTTGAACTCCTGCGCCTGATTAGCAGAGACTAATTGGAGAAGCTCTTGCTCGAAGGTGCCGAGTTTTGGCTCGCTGTATCCAGCGGGCACTTGGTATTCCGCGTGAGATGTTCCGCTTGCACGGAGGAGAGCATTAGCTTCAGCCCGATTATGGGCGTCCAACTGGGCTTGATACTCCGCTTGAGCATCAGCCTGAGCTTCGGCCTGAGGATGAAGGGTCAAACGAGGACGTGGAGGGGCAACAGCTGGCACTCGATGATTCTGATAAGCTTGCTGGAGATTCTGCTGCTGTCTGGCGTACGCTGGTAGTCTACGCGGTGGGGGTCCTGATCTAGCTGGTTGGGCATACGGCTGCTGCTGGGAGGATGTGTACTGCTCGACGAGGGCCAGATACTCTGGGGACAGCTGAAATATTGAGGAAATCAATAGCATTTCAAGGATTTAGAGATCAATTATGGCAACTTCGAGTGGGGAAAGTCAGGAGTAAAATGTTTAGAGGATACATTACTCATCAGTTCAGGTAAAAATAAAAAAAATAACGTACACGGATTTTCCGGTTGATCGATTATAGTAATTTGTGGGGATGCTCAGTGTTTTGATTGGAATGGAGAACTGCCTACGCATATATTCCCGGATTTATTGCAATTAGAAATCAACTTTCTCTGGATTCTACTTTCTATCTTCATGAACTTGACTTTATGCAATCCCTCCTCATCATGTTACTGAGAGTCTCAAGTGCACTTCATCGCTACTATCATATACTCTGATGATGCGAGTGTGGATGATGTGCGGGAGAAGGTGGAACGAATTGTCTGTCCACATCCGCTCTGAAACTACTTGTCTGTTTGCTATCAGTAGATACAGCTCCCTAGGCCTTTTTGATCCGCTCTAATGACTCAGCCCCCGTAACAGTAAATGCAAGGCCGCTAACGAAATTGAAAACTCCATGACGCTCACTTATAATCGACCGCCTCAAGGAAACACACACATGTACATTTTCTACTAAACTCATTCGTATTTTACGGGGGATTTTACACTGTTCTATGTTTAGCGCTGGGTGTGGTATTACCGGTTCGAGATTCGCGATTAGAAGGCGAGCAAAGTCGCCCCACTGGGTAGATAAAAAAAATATACAAAGGTTACGCAATCAGACGACTGCGTGGCATTAACACCGTTGGAGTTTAAACAACTGAGCAATTGAACTCTCGAGGTTTGCGAAAATTCGTTAACGACAATCACTGCATTCCTGTCATAGAAACATGGGATGGAAGAAAAATTGTTCTACATTCAGACTTGTCTGGAATTTGTCGTTGAGAACTTTAGATGCACTGTCCAATGGGGATTTTTTTTCGTTTAATTTTTTACTGAGTATTTCACAAGTGTCATATTCTCCCTCTAATACTTTTTTTTTAAAGAAATAAAATTGTTCATTTGACCTTGCCTTGCCAGTGCATAATTAAAAAAACATTTGCATCCGTTAGCGGTGACCAAAAAAAAAAACATCAAGTGAGGCTTAAATACTGAAATCAGACTGATGTCATTGCGACAGAATTGGGCCCCGTACGTGTTTCAAGTTATGCGCATAGAGCGGCCGGTGAAAGATCAACGAACGGGGCCAACTACCCCAGTTGTAGTTTTGCATGAAATTAAAATGAAACTGGTGAAAAAAAAATCAGAGAAAAAAAAACATTCCTTCACGGTTGTCGAGTGGCGTTACGACGGCGATAGGCGGCCAGTGGTCACGGTTGAGAGATGTAAGACCGTTAAAATTCGCATGCAAGCGTTTTATGTTGTGTAGTGGCATTTACTCCATTTTCCTTTGTTCTCGAGTGGGTTTGGGAGGTGGGCAAGTACCTCTTGAGCATCATCGCCGTGACGAATGATAAACTGACTCGGGGAGGCGCCATAGACACCGGTGGCGGCGACTGGTGAACGCTTTGCTGGATCTTTCACATCAATTTCGAGGAGGACTACGTCATCGCTGGATTGTTTGGAGGGTGAGGGAGATTCTGCGTCTTTAGCGGCTGCTGTGGCCAGGAGACCTGGAAGAATGCGAAAGCTATTATTAGAAGAAGTTGACTAGGGGGAATTAACTCCTGCCATCGGGATTTATTTGCATCACGAGTGAAAACGATTTCATCAACAGCTGTAAGTTTGTCGTAGTTAATTATATTGTGTTAAAAAAATTAATTTGTCGATGTTTATTCTTTGTTTTCAGACATGGATTCTTCCATTCTATCATTGAGCTACAACGGTAATTGTATGCAATGGACCCTCGGGAAAGTGCTTACGCAGGGAAAGCCATCGACATATTATGTAGCCCTAGACGCTGAGTTTTCCCACGAGATTTAGCATTAGTACACTGGTTATGCGCCGGCTCTCTGTGCTACTCTGATCGTCGGCGTTGATATTGTAACAGTCTAACCGTATCATTAAAGTCAATGTAGGTAATTAATACCCAACCCCGCAGATCCTCTAGGTGGCGTGGGCTGACGATTAAATTTTGAGCGATGTCGCGTCATAAGTCATTAAAACGTTACCTTTAGGTTCTTATTTATCCAATTTTTCGAGACTAATTCACCGAGCTGGTTTCAACAGCTGTTAATTATTTTAATGACTCATTGGGCAAGTGATAGTCGTAACAGTACTTTTGGAAGGAAAAATTGAAAGAAAATAATTTCAATTTGAGGCTTGACAATCGTAAGTTAATCCTTTCGAATGTGTTAACTCTTCCAGAAGGATCTATTGGAAACTTTCCGGTTGCCAATGGAGAATTAATAATCTCTATTAGATTCTTTTGAAAATCTGCAATTAAAAATCTTTAAAATGTTAATATTTGTTTTCTTCGGCTAAAATTATCGCGGAATTTCACAACTTCCGTCTATTTAATTAGAGTAATATCCAAGATCTTCCCCGGAAATGAGAGAACGATTTGGTTCCCACGGCGACGCCTCGAAAACGGAAATTAGAGTGGTATAGTAGAATTATTAGAGTTGTACGCCACCTGTGTAGCTTGGGTGGAACGATGGAATAATTGTTCCGGCACGATTCCCATAAATCATCGATAACCATCGCCAATGCCGAGTACCTTTTTTTACTTCTCAGTATTTTTTTTTGCTCTTTTGTATTTTTTTTCACTCTCTTCCCTGGAGGTCCGAGGCGCGTGAACCGGAAGACTTTCACGCGATTGATTCTGATAGGCGCTGGAGGACTCGGGCACGTGGACGCCCATTTACATCTCCGACTGCAACTGAAAGTCACTCGAAATTTCTAAACATCTTCGATTGCATTTGTTTCTTTTTACGCAGAGAAACTCCGAGTGCTCTTGAAACATTAAAACGAAATTCACTCAGTATGAAGCAATTGTTACAATAAGGATATCAATTAACCAATTAATTAGTATGAATTCTTCACACATTTTAAATATCTAATGCGAATTCTCATGACTGAACAAAAGGTCACGTCCGTCGGAAGTTTAACAACGCAAATAATCCAGGTTTTTCCGAAGACAGTTTAGCCGTTGTCGTCCGTTACTGGCTCACGTTTAGCGGTTACGCAACACGTATGACTGGATATTGGGTCGTCGGGTATCCTTTTCAACCCTCCGGCTCTTTCGCTTCGGTTTCTTTGTGCAATCGAAACGGCGAAGCGATATCATATTATTTTCAGCTTTCAGCTTGAATTCATGAAATATTTTCAAGACAGTGGAATTTCAAGAAAAATTATGGAGTTATACAATATACAAATATAGAGAATAAAATAGACAGATTTATAACAAGTGGAAAGTAACTTTTCAATTACATTTTCCAAATTGACAATTCTCATTTCACTTTTCTGGAAGTATCGAGTGGAGTTTTTTAATTGTCAACTTGTGATTTTTGGAAGGTCTAAATATTTATTTTTTAGGGCTCAACAATAAAGATTTTGAGAAAGTGTAAATATACATTTTCAAGTTATTTTTAACTCTTTCGTCGCGTCCCGAAAAATAATCCAGATGTAGTAATTAAAAAAGAAAAATTATGCAATTCCTATAGCATACTAATTTATAAATAAAGGAAAATAACTTTTCCATTACACTTTCAAATTCGACAATGTCCATTTGACTATTCTGGAAGTATCAAAGGAAGCCCTTTAATTGTCAAGTTGAGTAATTCGCACGGTTTAAATGGAAATTGTTCAGGTATCAAATTTATACTAGAAAACTGGAATGTATATTTCCATGTTATTTCAACTCTCTCGCCTCGTCTTGAAAAAAAAATTCAAATGGAGTAGTAAAAAATGATACAGTTCGAATAAACTGCATTAGCTTCTAATCAAGAACTGCGTAATATTGAGATTAGGAGCCTCGAGGAATCCTCTAACCATCAAATAAATCATTTATCGTGAGAGGGATTTTCTCCCGACACGAGTGAACTCATAAAATTAATAATTAGAAAATTTCGTATCACTTCACAACAAATCTGGTGACAGATAATTAGCAATGACTCGCTCATACTACTTTTACCCGAGATTTTCGTGTCAGTGTGTGTAAATTTGTACGTCATCGGTGTCTCTGGTGATTGGAATTCGCGAAAGCTAACACTCAGTGGACTCCGCTCATGCGTCTCTCAGCCGTCGAATGTGCACACATTCCCTCTGGATAGAAACACTTTTTCCAGGCAACGAAACAAATTATTAACTAATTCTCGGGCAAATGCAGGCCCTCACCGTGTACTACATTATTCAACGCTGCCTGTGGTATGAAGATTTGATTAAGGGAATGTTTCCAAAACAATTCTTCGTTAGCCTTTCCGATTATTATATTACCATTCAGGCGATTTTTTTGGTAATGTACGATTTACGAGAAAGAACATTACTTGGCGACCAAGAAATGTTTTAATTCATCGATTAATCCCTTACGTAATCAAATTTTTCTATTGTACCAAAATATTTTCATTTAATTGCTCTTCCATTTCTAATACATTTTCCAGGGAGAGAAAAAAAATTATTAACAAATTCTCGGGAAATGCAAGCACTCGACGCATGCCACATTATTCAACGTTTTATGGGGTATGAAAATTTTATATAGGGGATTATCTAAGAACATTTCTTGAATGGCTTTAGTCAATTACTTTTATCGTGGTTTCAAGTATTGTTTTTCGGAATTTATAATTTACGACAACGTAATCTAATCATTCAAAAATATTCTTTGTTGGAAATATTTGGATTCATAAAGTTAATTATTTTTATTGACACTCAAACAAATATTATATTATATCATAGAAAAATGCTCTGTTTTATTTTCTATTTTGCAACTGTCGATTTTTTCATATGCGAGCACTTGTCGATGATTTTTTTTTATACGTTATGCCTGGCTCGACACCTGGAAATCAGTAGATCTTTTACAAAGATGAATTTCCCAATAGACGACGCGTTTTTAGGGTAATAAACTCCTCCCATTATGGGCCTGAGCTCGACTCCCGATGAGAGTAGATTTTTATCACGCCAAATTGATGTCTTGATAGCTTATAACTCAGATGGTAAAATTGGCACGTATGGATCGACAGAAAAATGAGAATAATCGCTTTGTTAAGAGTACGTGGTGTACAGGAGAAGGGGAAGAATGCCTATGAGAGTATTATCCGCTGTGCAATAATTCGTCCGGATTGGGCAACAACGGGGGAATCGAGGAGAGGGCACCCCGTGTGATTCGGATGAGCGTTGGGCAACATCCTTTCCCGCGTTAACTAACTCAATGCTTGGGAATATTTCGACTTTCGGGGTTTCATCAGGTCTTGTTATTAGGAAAAAACAAAGCCCATTCATTGACTCTGTGGAGACTAGATTCAGGGGAACCGCAATTCCAAAATGAAGACCACGAGTCGAGAGTTCTCGATGGGCTTGTAAGATTGGCAACTGGAATAATTCGATTAAAACTATTAATTCATTCTGAAACTACGATATTATTTCAAATTATTTTTAAACATTCGTAAAAATGGAAAAAATCAATAGAAAATCCTGGGGAATTCGAAACGCATAATTTATTAATCAGTAGAAAAATGTGTTATATTGTCGTTTGACACGTGCACTTCTAGGGTAGCCAGGAGCTCTGATTATTTATATTAAAAAGAATAATACAGAACATGATATTCAGTCAGGTTGCTTTTTGATTTTTGCAAGATTTATGACATTATTGCCATTTTAAATTTTGAATTTTCAATGAAAGTTCTTCATAATTTCGCATTGACCATTTACGTTTCGATTGAAAATCCACCATTTGCCGTAAAATACAGAAAGTGAAATCCCAGCGACACTGCACATCGAAGAAAGTACGGTGCAACGAAAACGGGGCCCTTGCCCCTCTTTTTCATCGGCAAATAGGAAAGTCTCCACCGATTGTAGGAAGCAACGAGATCCCGCGTCCGGAACGAATGGCGAGCCCCACACGTAACGGGATGTAATACAGAGGCCGCACACGCCGTGTGTGCCCCGTTGGAGACATTAATTGTCCGTTGGGTAGACGCGGAATTCAATTACCGGGGAGAGGGACTCGTGCCGCTGCGGGAGCCACGACACTCGTCATTATCACGCTGAGAAATCGAGTAAAAAAAACATTGCTATCCATACGTGTTTACCCGGGGGAAAATTGCAGTCGTGATTGTAACATTTTTCCCCTCCCTACCCGTCAATTTCATTTGTTTTCATTTATTTTTATTCTTTTTCGCCAATTTCCGTGTAATCAAATTACAACTCGACGGGCGGTTCGAACGGGGCGATTTTCAATCGTCGATATCTCCCGATCTGACGACGCGATTTTGTTGAGTCACGTCTCATTTTCAGGCCTGAAAATATTGCTTGAGAGGGGGAAACAATTGGGTAATTTCAGTCTGCGGTATTTTATATTATTTACGATTGAACACAATTCGCTTTAGCTCGCTCTCGCTCACTCTCCCTCTGAAGGCTTTGACCATTCATCAGTTCTTTGTGTCGAGTTCCTTTTTATTGCGCCGATGTAAAATCAAGAAGTGCGTGCAAATTCCGCGAAACGTTTTCCACGTCCTTGCCACTTCTTTGTCTAAGCCCGATCTCTTTGTCTACGAAGCTCTCTTCGACCGATATTTCACTCTGGCAGAAGGTCGCAAAGTTCTCAGAGAGAATTGGCGGTTTCCCAGTATATCAACTTCGTTTTTCGATGTTTTTTCAAAATCCTGGTTGATTAGAGTTTCCGTCAATTGAGGGACTGATCTCCACACATTTGTCTTACGAAAAATTTAAGACAATTTGCTCTGAATGCAGTTTTTATTGTTTGTGATCTTAACAATAAAAGTAAATTAATAGTAACGAAAAAACAATTTTTTAAATATATGAACTTCATAATTGCTTCTTAATTTTGCAATGGAAATGATTCTTCAATGCCTAGTTTGATTTGAAAAATTGGAAAATCTGTCTGGTATTTGAAGAAAGTGACGAATCTCTGAAGTACTTAATATAAAAAAAATTTTATAAATTGCTCTCTTTGGAGCAAACATTTCCGCGACAGTGGATCGAATATTTCCGGTTTAAGATCGCGTGTGGAGACGCGGTGACGCCCGGAGACCAAGAAAACCGCCGGTCACCCACACCTGACGAAGCGAATCACGTATCCTGGGTACCTGGGCCAAGAATGGACCCACTATGCCAGCCTCAGACACTGGTTAGAAAGGCAATCGGCTCGCGTATACATAGATACGAATTTATTTAAACGTTTCGAACGTAGCATGTTTTTACTATGGGCTCCCTATGTACAGAGAGATCTACGAGACTGTCTTTCTCAATAGTGCACGGAAAATGCATAGGATTTCAGCCTCATTTTATATTTCAAACTGCTGAAGTTGGAATTTTCTCATTTCTGGAGATGTTTTTGGGGACATTGATATTAATTTTTTCATCATTTTACGTAACTTCAAGATGTGTATAATTTTTAAAAGAGCATCGAAGACATTTCATGATTTAATTTAATAATAATTGGATAACAAATAATTTTCATTTTTTTAAATACGAAGTCTACTTAACCTTTTCTGATGGTACGGTTATAATCCGAGATCATTTTGGGAGGAAAACAAATTTTAAGGAATTTTACGGCATTTCATCTCCAATTTTCCTCCCCTCAATTCTAATTCTAATTGTAATTTAAATCAATTTTTAAAAAATTAATAAATTTATCGTTCAGGATAATTTGTTCACTTTTGCAAAATTCAGTGCCTATAAAAAAATGCGGTCGCAAATTAAAATAAAATTTGTTGTTCAGCATACTTTGCCTCTAATTTACAAATGGAATATTTCTGAATAGGAATTACATAAAAATCATCGAATCAGAAAATAGTGTTTCCACTTTTCCATTTGTCACTTGCAACTCAACATAATTTTAGTGGTCATAATCATAGCTCCGACTACAATTCAAATAGTTCATTAAAATCCTCCAATTGTGAAAAAAAAAACAAATCCCTCGTTCCGGATAATTTCCCGCCATCATTAATAATCTCTGCTCTCCCAATGAGATTGCAAATAAATACCCTTTATACTGGCAAATCCTCGACTCCGCGGATTTATCGACGATAAAGCCCACTTCCTTATTTGTCAGCCTCTAAATTCTGCGCGAAAAAAAAATTCGAAAAAAAAATTCTGAGGTTTTCAGTTTTACGAGGTTAAACCCGGTAAAAGTAAGACAGTGTTACAGTAAGACCGGGAACGAGGAGAAAGTGTATGGGTTATATACCAGTTATCCGCGAAGGGAAATATTTCCCCCTCAATTGAAACGCGAATAATGCCGATGAATAGTTAATTTCGAGACGATAAATTAAATTTATATAAAAAATTCAAACGGAATCGCGGAAGGAAGGACTGGATTATTCCGTCGGAAATTGTTTGTTTGCACATGCGTGCGGGCTTTTTATGTAAAAGCGAGAGTGCCAGGCTTCCGGTTGAGTGGATTTCTAATGCGAGTAAGAGTGCGAAGTCTTGTGCGGTGTCTTCGCGAGTCAATGGATGGATTTTATCTCAATTATGCTCATTTGGAAATGGCGGATTTTATTTTCGGTGAAGGCTCGGGGGAAATTGACGAGGGGAGGGCCTCGTCAGTTGACTCCTTCGCTATAATTTATTCTCGCCCTTAATGATAATTTTACTCACTCGCTGGGTGCACAACACATGATGGAACATCTTTCAGATGAAAATGTCACTTTTCACTGAATTTCACTGGTCACACTCGGAATAATTGGACTCTATGAGTTGAGGATGAGGAGAGGGCGAGGGGTGGGGGTGGGGTTGCACTCACCTGCGAGTATAAGTAGCCACATGATGAACAAATGGGTGACGGAGGCGACGAGAGAATGTTCGGTGGAAGTAGACGACTCCGGGCTTTATAGAACCCAGGGGAAAGGCCGCGCCCGATCCGGACCAGGTGGGGTTGCTTCGACCGGGCTTTTCCGCGGTGGTGGCTATTTATTTTCGAATTATTTCGGGGATCCCGCGGCCGAGCTACAGGACATCCCTGATTTGTAATGTATAACTAACTCCGAAGGTTAATTCTGTTTTACGAATAAACATTTTTTTTTTCAACTTTACGGTTTTTTCAAAAGGGAGAGTTATACTTTAGAGATTGTAAATTGCAATTGCCAATTTTTTTTCTATGACTTTCTGAGCATCGTTCGCTAGTAATGCATTCTTATATCTTCAAGGGTTTCTCCGTATCAGATGATTCAAAATAGTTTTTTTATATTGTTCCAAAGAAATGAAAAATTTGCTTTAATAGCTAAAATAACTCAAACTCTTCAATTGGAGAATGAAAATTGTTAACGTTGGATACTCGTTTTCTGGTGTAGAAGTAGAATATTTAGGACGTCAAATGATACCAAGAGCATTGAAATGAGAATTTTTTAACGTAATTTTATTTATTGACCGACGATTCAAATATAATTTCTCATTTTTAACCATTTCAACAGATTTTGATATGAGGAAAGCTGAGAAAATTCTCAAAAAAATTTGCTAAAAATTATAAAATGATTATTTTAATGAAGAAAAGTGAACTCATCACGAATAATTGAGACGTGATAACTTTTATGCCTCGGCTCAATTACTCCAGTGCTACCCATTCCGTCTATTCATTTATTTTATTATTGGAGGTAATTTAATCCCGGAGGTTATGAATCAAGCGTTCCGGTCCGAAGTGGGCGAAATTTAATGCAATTAAAATTTTTTTTCCCCTGTATCAATCCGACTAAACGTATATCATATGTACTTCTGCATTGTTGTCAAGGACGGCAGCCAGTTGGGAAAGACTGGCGGAACTGAGGCAAGTTAATACACCCGTCGCTAAAGTAATACACCCGGATAGTGCACATGAGAAACATTAACGTAACAACCTTTTGTTTTCCAGAGGATATTTGTCAAGCGATTCCGGGAATTAAATGCATATGCACAAAAAATGAAAGTTTTTATTTTTCATTTCCATTTTCAGCCCTATCTGATCTCATTTCAACTGCAAAAAATGTACAAAATTCCAAACAATGAAAAAAAAACTATTGTCAAATATTTTACTGGTGGGATTGAGAAAACAATTATTGCTTCAGTGGAGTAATTTTTTTTAATGATCCGTAAAGAAGGACAATAATTGAAGGAAGAGTTGCACTTTAATATTTCATTTCAAATTCGAAAGAAACTCCCCGAAATTCTACAATTAAAAAACTCTTTTTCTTTTAAATCTCCCTTGGTTGCAATTGAAAACGAAATTATTCCCTGCATTTGAATGATTATCATTTTACAAATGATCCTCAATTGTACGAATTGTCTTTACCCTTCGGAGTTATATTTTTTAACTTCGACGAAGCAATTAAATTCCCAAAGAAAAATTTCAAAAATTCTAGTCAATACTTACGCTTCGGCTATTCCCCGAACAGAAAATCAACTTCATTTGTAAAATATTCGGTTGTAGCAATGAAGCAAGAAATTATTCCCTGCAATTGAATAATTTTCGTTTTCTAAATAACACTAAGTGTTTTTCTAATTGCTTCTAACCATTGCACTAACCCACCGGCAATAAAAGTATCATTAACTGCCATTAAATCCTTACCCACATGGAGTCGAACAATTGACGTATATCAATACAGGGAGAAAAAAAGTCTCAAAATCCTTGGGTAAAAAAGGGGGTGCAGAAGGGGGGAGGGGGGGGGGGAGGGGGTGAAATGAGGCAATAGTTGGACTTGACTCAGCGGATTGGCGCGTTTGTTCTCCTGTGCCGGGTAATGCGATAGAGAGAACCGCCACCCGCATTTCTTTTGACCGATTACCTTTCCCACGGCGGCTCGTGTATGCTGCGGCAGCGCAGCCGCCCATTTATATCACAGTCTCCTGGTGCACACAAACTCCAACTAGGATACACTGTATCCCTATTTTACCCTTCTCAATGCTGTATAAACTATTCTACTTCGGTATCCACGTACGGCGCTATGAGAAATCCTTGTCGTGGGCGTGTGTGCCACGGCAGATTGTGATGCAATTGTACGATATAGAATCATCGATCTAGTTTGGATATTTAGACGCAATGAGTCGTATTCATTCAAGGATTATTCCATCTGGAGATTCTCGGAGATTGGCGATACGAGAGGAAACGAACATTTTGAGTCTCCGATCTCGTCTCGAGATTATAAAAAAATCACTCGTCTTGTCTCGAGGGGTTGAAGTGTGTTTGCCTCTTTATTTCTTTATTTCTTTATTTCTGCTAGAGGAAGGGTGAGCCCGACTGATAATCGGAAGGCCCGAATTCGATTGCGGTCCGAGAATATCTTAATTTTAGAGTTGAGGCTTTTGCGGCCATTATTAATTACATTTTTGGCTTCCGGATGGCTGCCGCGTTTGGTTTCAGCATTGCGCCGACGTTTCGCAAACATTGCAGTTTGCATCGTCAGAGCTTTAAGCTCCGATTCATGAATCCATCCGGAAGCCAAAAATGTCAATATCTGAATTTTCTTCAGATATTTCTGGACAGATATATATATATATATATATATATATATATATATATATATATTGAGAAGGAATTCCCACCAATCCAAAAATTCTTATAACCTCCATTAATCCCACTGTCCTTCCATAAAAATGCGGAACGCATTACCCCACCCAATTCCCAACTTTTGAAAAATCGGTGGTTGTGAGACTTTTGAATGCCTTAAATTGATTTTCAAAAGTCTTGAAGTAGTTGAAAAAAATACATTGAAAATTATGATGACAAATTTAGTTGTCATTGAGGGCTCGACGCCAACTCCACCAGAATTTTTAAAATTATTAGTAATCTCCTTTACCATATTTTTATTCGTAAATTATTAATATGCGAGTAATTTTATTCTATTTTCCGCAGGAGCAACTCTTTCTCGTTACATTATTGAAAGCACTGTATGGTATACGAGTACTTATCAAGTACTGATAGTGCAGTGGAAGAGAATGAGCGAAGCGAGCGTGCAACGGGGGGGGGGGGGGCTCTACAAAATAATTCAATGAAGTAATTTCAAATATCCAGATATTTAATCCAGCGTCCCATGCGGTTTGACTGAAAGCTCCAAAGTTCAACTACTACACATATATCTTACTGGCCGTGCGTCATTGACCCTACATCACCATTTCCATCAATGTTATTATAAAACAATTGACACCGGGGGTCAGTAATACGACGATTACTGGTTTTAACCCGGCAATCAACCGAGGGTATTTATAATTTTAGCCCAACAACTACAACGGCCAGCAACTTAGCTTATAATCGCACTGTCTCACGCCACTTACCGGATAAAATCCTGCGATACTTTCTCGTTGGCGGGCTATATACGAGAAATATTGTGCAATTGAATTGTACTGTACCAGCTTTTTCAACTGACAATGAGACACCGATAAGTCATTCCTACGGAAAATGAATTTACGAATTATAGAAATTTTATTCTTTATTCATTCAATACAATAGAACGGATTTCCACCTGGATAAAACTTATTATCATAATGTCGATTAGAAAATTGAGTAATCAAGTGGAGAAATAGTTTATAGTCACACGTCGATAATGGACAATTTCAATTAGCTTGCAATCAGCAAGAGTATTCTGTTTTAGTTATATATAAATATGAAGAATCAATTTTTCATCCCAAAAAAATTTATTCATTTACCGACGTTTGTGCAATTTTATTGAAAAATTTCTGGTGTGAATAAAAAAAATAGAACTCGTTATGATTAAATATCCGCAAATAAGACGTGTGGGTAAAATTGAAATAATTTAATCCCTCGTTTTTCATTTAGTTTGGTAACGACTCCCATAAAAGGAGATGTAGCATTAAGTACTCCAACGTGTCTGTACATTAACGATCCGAAACTCCTCCTTTTTCCCTAGCAATGAGAGTGAAAAAAGAGAGAGGGGGAGGGCAGATCGAATAAAATGCCCGGAGTGCTCCAAAGGACTTCCGCGCGTGCATTCAATTTGCAACATTTAGGTACATATCGTAACGTAATTGCAGACTCATTCGTGATATCAAGATCCATGGAGGGAAATCCACCGAGGGTGTGAGAGAATTGTAGTAAGAGGAGGAGTTCATCGGGGTCAATCGGTACTTAACCTTTCTAGTGGGTTATTTGTTCGATTTGATGCTCAAGTTGAATTTTCCATTTTCCAGAGTCAATCAAGGTGTGAATATAAAAAAAAATTAAGCCGTTTTTTTTCTACGAAAAATCATAATTTTTTTTCAACTTTGTTTTTGGATTTAAAAAAATGTAAACAGAAAAAAATTAGAAAATTCAGATTTTTCAATATCTTTTAGTTATTCATTAACACAAGGAACCGAGCAATCGATAAATGACAGAGATTTCGTTGAAAAATATTGAAAATTGCAAGGTTAGTAATTTTTTAATTTTATTTATGAAAAATAATAAGGTAGTACTTGATAGCCTTCAAATGAGACCCTACCATGCTTTTTTTTCATTCGAAAATTCATAATCAGGTATGGAATCAAAAAACCATTGCGTTAATTAAACTTGTATCGCCCGAAAGAAAAATACAGTTGACACAGAGAAACTCCAATGCAGACAGCGAACGAGAGTATATGCGTCAGTGCATGAAGAACCGCGTAACGAGGAAAAATAAGTAAATCTCTTCAGACTTTTTCCCACAGTTGTGGAGAAGCCCCAGAATGAGTAGTTCTCTCCGTTCGAGAATCCTCGCACGAGTTTTCACGCTCATTATTGTCGATAACCGCCGCCTCCCTCGTTACATCTTCTCATTATAATCACAATTGTTACGACTGTTTTAGACGAGAGGAAAATGGGTTTACGCTTGAGAAGAAAAACTCGTAACGTGTTTCCATATTTCTCTGTTTTATTATTCCTTGCAGACTAATGTGACCCAAATTTCGTAATAATGTTTTTAAATAATTCATATTTTTCAAATTGTCATATATTTTTTGTCATTTCCATAAGAAGATGAAAGTATTTGCTACAATCACTTCAAAAGCTATTGTTTCCAAAGATCTCGATACTTTTGCCCTGAGAAAAAAAACGAATTTTGCCAGACATATTTGTTTTAAACAATCTAATACCGAAAATTCTTATGGTCCAATTTCCTTTAAATGCTTGCCAGAACAATATTTGATTAGCAATATTAGATGTTTTTTATTCTCAGTTTATCGGTCTCTATTAATTCTAGAAACTTATGGAAAATTTTTAAGGAATTCACGTTATGCTTAGGAATTTCGAGGGAATTGAGAGTCTATGAAAATGATAAAATTTTCATTTTCGTCTCAGGACCTAGGAGTTACTAAAAATTGATCATAAAGTTGATATGCATAGAAAGAAAAGTTCAAACTTGAAAGTTTCAAATCAACGTTTTTTCGTGTACTCAAATAAAAATACTCGAATCTCATATATTAGCAGATCTATTTTCCTCCGAGTCTAGCCGTCCTAGTCTCCGTCCTCGACTCTCCACCCACTCCGAACTCACTTAACCACCAATGGAATACGCCCTTACGTCGTAACCACTGACACTTCAACTGAAATTCTCCGCATAAAAATCCAGCATGCAGCATGGACATGATAATTTCACGTCTGACATGCGACCGAAAAGCATTTCGTAACATTAGAATACATTTTTTTTCTCCCCTCACCGATGAAATGCAAGAAATAATACACTCAACTTGGGCACTTCCGTGAGAATAAAAAATGCCCGACGATGAGGAGGGAAAACCCAGGGGAATAGTAAACTCTCGCGGTCACTGTCCCGGGTTCACTTTTATTTCAGTGGGATGGAGGCGAAAAAAAATGTTGTCTGTGTATTTTGTTCACAGGTATTGGACGCACTCGATAAGAATACGAACCGATCTCGCGCTATCTCGATGTCGTGATCGGCACCAGGATAATCGTTATCCTTTCTCCTTCGTTGTCTTGCATTTATCGGGAAATAATGATTTTTATTTTTGTGTAATCGGCGGTCCGGGAGATTGTGTGACCAGACGCCTAATCACTCTGTTAATGTATTGTACATTGAGTGGGTTGTAATGATGGAATGAAAATATTCAGAATCACAAGTCTAGTGAGTTTTACTACCAAATATTTTCTATTGAACAATTCAATAGAAACGACTCAAAACTAACGGAAAAATCAATCGAATTAACTTACGAATTCGTTAGGATTTTCAATTAATTTTTTTTAACTCCTGTAGTAATGCATTTTATTCGTTCTATGGAACATTCCTAACATTTTTTACAGGTAAACCTAAAAACGTCACAATTTTGACGATTTGGTATTTTCGTTCATTTGATGGGGAACGAAAATAAGGAGGAAAAAATAGAAAAATATATTAACGATTATTTATAACATCAATTACGATTCAATTGAAATCACAAAATCACTTGTTGCTGGGGTTTTTAAGAGGTTTAAATTTATCTTTAGTTGCACTTGATCATTCATTGGAGTCAAAATACTGCAATTCTCAGCCTCTCGCGAGCTATTGCATTCTTGCGGTCCTTCGGAACGAATGGATTTGTCACCAAATCCCCATTTAATCTGCAAAAAAAAAATTAAAAAAATAAAGTGGAGCATGGATTGTTCAACTTTCAGATAATTTTTTAAAGTAAATAAAACAGAGTTTAAATTACTAAATAATCCATAAATTAAATTCTACCCTTTCTCTGATCCTTGCAAACCTGCAAATTTTTTGGCGTTGTCTCAATTGCAAATTTTGTTGGAGAGTTAATTAATGATAATCTAATTTCTCTGAACCTACCGGTAAAGTTTCGTTGCCTCATGGCAGTCAACATTGTACCACCAGTCGCAAGCGAACTCCTTCTGATTGAATAACGTCCCGTTGGTGCAGAGAAATGAAGCCCCCTGGTGGCCTTCTCGTCCATCATGACAAACGTGGTACGCCTGGAAAACGAGAGCAGTTGAGAATTGGTGGGAAATTAGTTCTGCAGCGGAGTACAAGGGAATCGTCGAACGCGTGTCCGATGAATCAGTCACTCGATTACATGCTCTATAACATCATCTCGTGTATACGATAATCCAAGGAGTTTACGACATAGTCCGGGGAATCCCAGGCTCTTTCTCAACTTGCACTCTCTGCGGTTACGCCCGACTGAAATGCTCCATAATTTCACTTTCCGGAGGGCTTTGTATGGTTTATAATCGATCATAATAAACCAATGATTTAAAAGAAAGCAAAATCAGATCAAGACTCATTTTCTTGAAAGTTTTATTTTACTTTTGTTACTAGATTCTTTAGATTTTTCTACTTTTTTTCCTTTACACCAGGGTAGATTATGCACGCTAGAAAGCATGATAAATTATGATTTTTCAATCAAATGAAGGATCATAAATTTTTTTTTCTTAAGTGGAATTCGATATTCCCATATTGTTCACATCGACTAAAACATCTTGGGAATTAAGAGTGCGACGATACATTCATAATATATATTCTTATCTTCAGTAGAGTAAGAGATTATGGTGCTTCATTTGATTGAAAAATCGTAATTTTTCGTGCTTTCCAGCTTGTGTAATCTACTCTAGTATAAAGGAAAAGCAATGGGAAAATCTGGAGAATCTGGCCACAAAAACAAAAAAAAATCTCAAGACGACGGGCCTTAAACATAGAGTAAATTTTAAAATGCATGAAATTTTACTTTATTGTCAAATTTCAAAATGAAATTGACTGGGAACTCATTTCAACGCATGACAATCTACACTTCCAAAGCAGATCAATTTTCCGGTGTAATTTTTTCATAGAACAAAAATAAGAAGGACTAAAATGCACAATTTTCTCGTCGCTATTTAAGAAAATCACGAATGATAACATAATTTCCCGAGCATGCGCAATGAAAACTCAGTCATCAAGTTTGAGAGAGACTGTTTCAAAAGTCCTAACTCGCCTGGAGGCCTTTGTAATATGCCAGAGCCGCTTTTTCTTATATAATAGCTTCACCGCGCGCTCCAATTCTCAACTCTCAGTTTTATCAGTCCTCGTTCGATCCTTCTCGTTTATAATAGTAAATTTATACGGTGGAAAATGTTATTGGTTGTCTCATACCGCAGGAGAAAATCTCATGACATTCCTCAGGATAGAGAGAGGCGAGAGACATTCAATGCATAATATTTCGAATCTTATCCTCCAAAGATTTACGCTTTTGGGAAGAATTATACGAGCCTTTCGAAACTAAAATGCCGATCGCCAGAGGACAATTACCTTCACGACGGTAATTATTCCATATTAAATGCCTGCGAAGTCATCATCTGAGGCTCTTAGTCTTCATCCAAACGCACGGACGCTTCCGTGTTGCAAAATTTCTCTCTCCATTGGAATTTTCTACTGCGTTTTGCTAAAATTACGAAATTCCAATTTTCGCAAATTTGTCAGTTGGAGTATTTCAAATATTTTGTACATCTTTAAAATAATTTCCAGTAGTTGTGTAAGAATTTTGTAAAGAGTCGCCCTCCCTCAAATTACAGAGGCTTCATTAAGATTGAAATAATTGAAATCCATATATTTATTAATCAAACCCTTCATTGCGTGCAAAAATAAACCCGATTGAATTATTGCAATTATTGCTCGTGTCTTTTCAATGATACACTTTCATCGAGACCATCGTCCTTGTAATAATTCCCAATGCCCGGATTTTACAGTTTTTCTTTTTTTTTTTTTCAATGTACCAAGTAACACTCTTATCGTTTCGAGATCTCTTGCGATGGCGATTTGTGGAAGTATTGGGTTCCGAGTTCATAATTACGATGATAATAAGTGTGCGTGGGTAAATTAGTGAGAAGAGGAATGTGGTGTATCACGAGCCGCAATTAGTGCGTTAAAAAAAAATTTGATGTCGATGACTCCATCGAATTCACCATTTTACAACTCATAATGAGTCCATTGACTTCATTAATTTCCAATCGACGTAAATATCATTTTAAAAACGATGTTCATTCACCTATTCCGTAATTTCTCTTATTACACATGATTTAATTGATCGAAAATATTTTTATTGCTGCGTGAGGAAATAACTCGACGCTTGGAAAACATCAGATTTTACAAATTAAAAATTAAGAGTATAAAAGTAATTTTTCTAAAAATTATGGCCGTCTGTTGACTTTGCCCGTTGGTTTTTCATTCTGAATTCATGATAAATTTCCTTATCCATAATTAATTGACAAGGGCAGAGGAATCCCTCGAAATTAGTAATTGATCCTGATAAATGCACAAAAATCATATTGTCTAATGCAGCTCACCTGACATCCCGTTTCAGGATTAGCATACATTCCCGGGACGAATGGGACGCGCGCGCACGAGAAGTCCGTTTGCGGCACTTGATGATATATCGGATAGTCCACCCCTGGCACTCCCGGAATCTTGCTAAAGTCCTGCTCCTTCTTTTTTTCCTCCTTTCTCAGCTGCAGCTGTACAGGTGCATAAACTCGCTCATCAGTCACTTCTTGGGGAGGCTCCTGGTGCGGCTCCTGTGGAGGCTCGTATTCCTGGAACTCCTGGTATTCCTGGTATTCCGGATAGTCATCATAAACTTGGATTCTAAACCTTTGATCCTGTAATAAAACCAATTCCCCTTACTTTATTTCGTCCTCTATTGACCAAAAGACGTCAAGGAAATGATCGCAAGAGACCTTTTCCAAAATAAAGCAGAATAGTCTGCACCAAAAAGCAAAAGCATCAAGCGAATAAATTTTTTTAATTGCTATTAACTTTTCTTATCAAAATTTTCCTCGCTTTTTCCTACGTACGAATAGATACAGGATACGCAACCATTGGAACATAGAAAAAATCCAATAAGTAATTTGGACGACTCCGCTTTATATTTCCTGTAAAATACACTTTATTTAACTCGAGGAAGTCACGATTGCTCTCCTAGACAATGGTCAAAAGACTAAACTATAATAAAAATGAAAGACCCTTACTAGCAAACCTAAAGAAAAGTTTATGACACTAGAGGACAGAAGCTTTTTTTAAATTCGAACACTTGTGTCGGATTAAATCGCTCTTGAGTTTGCAGTACAACCGCTCATAATTGAGTTCTTTCCCAGAAATCGTTTTTCCCCAATGTCATAAATATTTGTCGAGTAGTTTTTGGACAGCTGTGAAGGTATTTTCGTATATTCCACCACCAACTTTCGAACAATTTCCGATAGTCCTTCTGGTTCCGATATCGAGATTCAATTTAAAAAAAATAGTGTTCGCTGCTAGAACGAACGAAACGGGTTTTTTGTGGAATCATTAAGTTATTATTAAGTTCTTTGACGTGACACCCGCAATTTTGAGGAAAGAAGTGGCAACTTCATTCACCGTTTCAATCCACTGAACCCGACCGCAGTCATCTCGAGCTAGCCTGAATGCTCCAGTGATCGAGTTAAATTGAAGAAAAAATGTTTAAAGAAGAAAAAGACGAGAGACATCCCCTGCTCACCGACCGCGTCGGTCCCCTCTCAAAGTCAAGGTTGCAATAATCATGGAAGAAAATAACTCCAGAGAATTGCATAAATAGCTTTTCCCCATTTTCCTGTTTTTTTTTCTTTATCAATTTCCCACGAATCGACGTAAGCCTCGAGTGAAGGAAAAAAAACAATGAGTGAAGAGTTACGAGGAGGCGGTCTGTATCTGATTGAAAGTAACTACTTACGGGCGCTGGAGGCACTCGGGGCGCCACTGGACTGAGTAGTTAAGGACCTCACCTGCGAGAGGGTGAAGGTGAATCCCCCGATGATAATCAGAAGTTGTAGAGTCAATGAATAGCTCCACGCCATGACCGCACTGAGTTTGACGTTGAGGTAAACTGGTCCAGCTTCTGTTGTGTTTAAGAGTTTCTTGCCTGGCATGAGTTAAATTATGTCACAGAGAAAGTCACAAGTTGTTGAATATCTCATGGGTAAACCCCACCTCTGCGTTTTGAACGGAAAAATAGGGATCAGATGCTCGAAAGGGAATTCCATCGATCCTAACACTCCATCAGCTCCACCCAAACAAAAAGAAAATACGGATTTAAACAGACGAATTTTTACCGAAAATTATCCAGTCATTTTTAGCTGCTTCCATTGAAATGTTGTTTTTAAATTGAATTTCTTCAGGTGAAATTTTCTTGTTTTATTTCTTTGACATGAAAAAATAGATGAATGAAAGAAACTTAATAATTATAGCCGAGAAAATTGAATAGAAACTATGGAAGTACAATGAATTGTATAGAAAAATATAATTCTATAAAGTTTATCTATTGTAGGCATAATGACCTGGAATAAATCAATTCCACAGATAATTCAGTTCAACTTGGTTGAAATTAAATTGTCGCATCATCCGGAGTATTTTTGCAGATGATACTCTTTAATTTCGAAATACGAAGTGATAAATCCAAGTGAGAGAGATCTCCATTTGATTAACGATACTGAGAAATATAGAATTGTTGAAAAAACATTACCGCGAGATATACTATGCGAATTGGTGACAATTGTTCCCTTGGACACCGAGAAAAGAAAATATAATGTATTATTCAAGTTGAAAGAAAGTTTTCTAGTGGATTCTCCTGCTTTCCATGAATTTGCTGGTGTACACGGCGTTCCGCGGTGGATGTATAATTTTCCTACGGAGGAAAACAAGATCGTAAATTATGAGCGAGAAAAATAGAGGAAAATACTTTTCCTCTGGAGTTCACTAGGCGAAAATTTTTCGATGCGGAAGTATTGAAATTTTACAGGGTTTTCTTTGAAATCATTATCAATTCACCCAAGGAAAAATAATTCTTCTTATATTCCTTGGTAAATAGAGAGATTCACAATTCAAAGTTTCAAGTAAGCTTCCGGTTTTATTGTTATTGTAAGTAGTTTATAATGCAGAAAATTTTTAAGATTTATCAATGGATAAAAAATTCTTGAATTTGGTCAAACGATGAGAATTAAATGATTTGTAGAATTCTGTGATACCAACAAGCATTAAAGCAGTAGAGAGAGTTATCATATGTCGAGAGAGTAATATCACCTGCAAAATATCTTTTGTGAATAAAGAAAACAGATTCAGGAGATTAATTAATGATAAGCATTAATGGGTTTATAGTTTTTAGAGACTTAACTTTTTTGGAATCACCATTGATTAGAAAAAATATATGTGTATTTTATTCTGTTTAGACTGCAACAATAATTGGCCTCGTGTTCTCCTAAGATGATCATAAATGAAGAAATTCGATAATCATAGATTTTTTGGTGTTGTGAAAGTATTTCAAAATTAATTTCAGAATTCAAACGTTTTCGGTTGTCTGAAAAACATATATTTGCTTGAAATTTTTCATCTGACCAATTTCTTTAATAATAAAAATTGCTCAAGGCATAGATTTTTTTTTAATTTTTAAAATGATTTTTTCACCACTTTTTTGGTAATTTTCTGAATTTCAGAAAAATTCCAAAAACGGCTCGAAAAATCAGTTTAAAAACTTCGAAAT
>JAPYZM010000576.1:2275-30866 GCA_030522845.1 Psyttalia concolor | reverse complement strand
AGTGGGAGGTTTATATCACGAGTCGAAGGCGAGTGATATAATCCCACGAGTCAAAAACCACTTTTTTCACGTGTTACGAACAATATTTTTCATCTCAAAAAACTTTTAAAAAAATCCGAAATTTCAGATCTCGCGAAGATAATCAAGGAGGGCTACAGCCTTCGGGAGTTGTCCCTCTCCTACTCACAACTGAGTGAGGACCTCCTGCGGATGATAGCCAGGGAAAATATGTCCCTGGAGACGATGCGAATCGAGGCGCATTCGGACACGAAACCCCTCGCGAGGATTAGTAATACCGCCTGGTCAGCCCTACAAACCCACTCACCCAACTTAAGTCTCGTTATGTAAGTAGCACTAGTCGAAAAATTAATAAGGGTCACCCTCGGATGCCTTGAGAGGTTCACCAGAAGAAACGATCGTTTGCTTTACCCAATTCTGTTAGCATAAGTCCCCAAAAATCCGATATTAATTAATTAATTCGTTCTACCGAGCTTGTTCTCCTTTTAATCTATAATTCATATATTGTTTAAATAATAAGTCCATGAACTATCAATGAACTAAAATTAACTTTTCCTAATTTCTATTATTTTTATCGTCTGTAATTTAACTGGGGGATTTTAGTTTACAATTAATTCATTCCCATTTCAACCGTTGTTTTTTTCAATAATCATATTTAATAATAATAATAAAGATAATGATTTATTATAATTAATTCTAATCGATTTTTTTTATTACTGAAGAAAACTTCAGTTTCATCCGTTCGACTTCTCCAGAATAAAGTCTCCTGTAATTAATTCTGTTTAAGGACGTGTTATCTCGAGAACGAGGAGGACTACGAGGTAGTCCTCACAGCCCCGATAACCCACTTGTACCTCGGGGGATCGCCCTCATCGCGAGTCATTCACCGAGTCAGTGAAAATTGTCCTCGATTGGTGGAATTGGTGATTAATTCCTGCAGTTCGGGGGCAATTGACGATCAGCTGATTGTCACAGCGAGGAGATGTCCCGAGTTATCGGCGGTAGGACTCGGTGACTGTGAAATTACGTAAGTCACCGGAGAAGGATGTCATTGGGGCCCGGTTTCCTCGATTTTTTTATTAGCGTCCCTACATTCTCCAGAATGCCCCAGAATTTCAGCTGACTGCAGCCGATTACGGGGTTATTGATTACGGTCGAAAAGGAGCATGAAAAATTATGATTTTGGGCTCAAACGAAGGGTTAGAATATCGAATATGTCGGCAATTAGGTCTCCTGTGTGGATTGTTCCCACAGGAATTATCATTTGTATTTGTTTCGCCAGTGAAAGTCGGCCGCCATATTGGAAAATTTTGGCGTCGTTTGGGGAGAAATTGGCGTTTGTTATATGTGTATTATTATATTCTAGTCATCATTATTACTCCTCACACTTAATTGCCGGCATATTAGGTATCATGACCTTTCCTCTGACGCCAAGATCATAATTTTTCATTCCTGCTTTCAACCGTAACTAGTAACCCCGCAAACGACGGTAATGACTAGAGACTCTGGGGAAGTCTGGGGGAACCTAGGGACAAAAATATATTAAAAAATCGGGTAGGCCCCTAAGAACGATAATATCATTTTTTGTTACTTAGCTGTTCAGCACTTGTGCAATTTGCAAAAATCTGTAAACAACGACTTCGAATTCTCTACGTCTGGGAGACGTCTCTCATCGAGGACGAGAATTTTGATGTTGCGGAAGCTGTCTCCAGTGTTTCATCATCTTTAGGGAGATCGTGGACCCCAGAGTACGTGCCCCCCTGGTGAGAGAGAAATTCGTCGTAGACTTCCACTGCAGTTTTATTTTATTTTTTTTTTACTGATTTCTATTTTTATTTCTGGAGCTATCAATGTATTTCTCCAAAAGCAATGATTCCATAAAATCATGATGAGATCCTTGAGCCTCTTCAGGATTATTTCTATTGACTTTTGCCTGTGGAAATTGATTATGCAGGATCAGAACTGGGTGAACCTAATTTTATTTTTCCCCCTAGATCCTCCAGATTTCCCCAGAATCCCTACTTATAACTGCTGTTTACGGGGTTACTAATTACAGTTAAAAACCGGCATAAAAAGTTATAATATTGGGCTTAAACGAGGGGTCATAATATCTAATATGTCGGTAATTAGGCCTTCAGTCTGTATTGTTCTCGTATGAATTATCATTTGTAATTGTTTCGCGAGTAAAATTCGGCCGCCATCTTGGAGACTTTTGCATCCGTTATATGTGCATTATTGTATTCTAATCATTATTGTTGCCCCCAGGTCCCAATTACCGATATATTAGATATTACAGCCCTTCATTTAAGCCCAAGATGATAATTGCTGATGCCAATTTTCGCCCGTAATCAGTAACCCCGTGAACAAGCGGTTATCAGCTCCGATTTCCAGGTAATTAAAATCACTTATCATTAAGGAAATATCTCATTAACTGTCACAAATCACCCCACATTTATCATCAATCAACGTATACAGATACTGTATTATGTATGTACATAAAATTATTTACATACAAATCACGTTATTATTTACAAAATAATATTTGTACAATTACAATCGTTACACCAGTGTCTAATAACAATGAATTTCATCCGTAATTGATGCCATTTTAATGTTACTTCTCCAAAATCCCTCGTTAATTTTACTGATAATACTATATTACTGTCGCAAGGCTCTCAGTCTTATGTACTAGCTGGTATATTAAAAATAAACATCAATAAAAAATTATTGTTCACGAGAAAAATAAATCACCGATAAATTTTCCATTTCTCGTGGAGTCTCAGAAGCATTTTAAAAAAACATCGGCAGATGGAAAAATTGATCAAAAAAGATCTCACCATTTTCCTCAATTGCGAGAAATCGTCGGCAGGAAATTCTGGCGATTTTTTTTTGAATTTATTCTCTACGAAAAAAAAATATACGACCACTTGGATTGTTACGAGTAAAAAGAACTAAAAAAATGAAAAAAACGTTTTTTCGAGGGAAAAGTGTAAATAAAAAGTCGCCTTAAACTTTTCAATTTTTTCGGCTCTCCCAAACGACCTAATGCCTCGATTCCTTCAGTTAATTAGCAAATAAATGCTATTAAATGATCAGGATTTGATAAGGTTATTCCCCTGAAATTTTTTGAACCCCAATAAATTGGAAAAAAATTGCCAAAATTTCTGGGACAAAAAATACTAAACCCCCTCAACAAGACAATGATCAACGTTGCCAATTAATAACTGAGTAATTAATACCAGCTTAGTCTGTTCTTTTATATTAGTAAAGCTTTAATCAAAAGTCGAAACTATTATAACTAATTTCTTAATTAATCACTGAACAGATGGAGGACAGCAGATATTCACCAGAAATACAATTGCTCGATTTTCACCGAAATTGTTAAATGAACGACATTATTAATTAATTGTCACAGATGCCCTATTTGCATGTATTCCACAATTGGTAAAATAAGGCAGTACTCTAGTATGAGGTCTACCCTGCAATAAACCCTCTGCATGAAATTTTTTTATAAAAGAAAAAAATCCGGAATTTGATACTAACTAAAAAAAAATCCAAAAATTCCCCACTTAAAATTTGTTTATTGGCAAAAAGGCGTGTCAATAATTTGTTAGAATTATTATCTTCGGGGATCGAATGGAGAAAAAAAATTTCAGGCAGAAGTGGAGTGAATGCAAAATAACGATGAGAACTAAGTTAATTTATCGAGTCACGATGACCCTCTCACTACCTTCATCGATGTAATTATTGATTTGCGATGTTTTATTGAATACATCAATCAGTCTGTCTTCAGATTCACAAATCACAAGTGAATTTGTTGATCCGAGGGGAAGAGTGGGGAGAAAAGCCTGTCACGGCCTTGTGCGACTTGACAGAAATGGTTATTGATGGGATAGAGAAAGCAAAAATTTTGTAAATATCAATCTGGTAGGTCTATGGATACGATAGGCACGACTGGCTTCATCAGATCAATTTTCTTTATGTGTTTCTCGCCTTTTTCGGCCACCATTGGCTCGGATGGAGGCTGATCTCGATCTGTTCGCGATTGATAGGAGATATTTCCGTATTCTTGAAGGAGGGGACAGAGGCCGAGGAGAAAGTGACAGAAGTCTTTGCGCAGTCCAAACCACCCTAAAAATAAATAATAACATTGTTAGAGTCGAGTTGCTTTGATTTTTCTTTCATTGCCCTCCCTAGATTCCCCCAGAATCTCCCAGCATGTCAGCTGATCTAGACTGTTGACGGGGGTTACCCATTACGGTAGAAAGCAGGCATGGAAAATTATGATATTGGGGTCAAACGAGAGATCATAAGATGAAGAATGTCGGCAATTAGGTATCCAATGTGTGCTGCCTTCGTATGAATTGTCATTTCTGTTTGTTTCGGCTGCGAAATTCGGCCGCCATCTTGGAAAATTTTACTGTGGTTTGGGAGAGAATGGCCGTCCATTATATGTACACTATTAGAGTTTAATCGTCATTACTCCGCGCTCAGACCTAATTGCCGACATATTAGATATTATGAGCTCTCGTATGACCCCAAGATCATAATTTTTCGTGCCCCTTTTCGGCCGTTATTGATAACCCATGAATTCTGGGGAATTTTTGGGGACAAAAATTAAGTTTAGGCATTTTATTTTATTTTTGTTTTTGTTACTCACATCGATTTCCCCCTTTAGCACCGAATGACATCAAAATGAGTGTCACATGCGAGAGCAGCAGTGGTGCAGCGACTGTGGTATAATTGAATGAAGTGTCTCCATCCAACTTGTTCGCTAGTAATACCTGGAAAAATGAAAACCAAAAAAATACTCCCACGGAACAAATAAAGAAAGGGATCAACGTTCCATGCACGAAAATACTTGATAGACCGGACTTTGTCGATTTAACAAAATCCAGGATATTTCTTTTGAACTTCCTATTCATCTTCTGTGATTGTTTTGTTTCCAGAAAAAATCAAGGAAATTCGATTTTCCTATCAAATGTATTCCATAGAGATATATTCAGCAGAAAGTTGTTAATAATTTTTTTATATGTTTTCTGTCTTGACATTAACTAGTTTTCCATTCTGACTTTAATGTGGAATACGTGAGAAATTATTCGTGTCCCTAGATCCCCCAGAATCTCCCAGAATCCCTGTTTACTATAACCATTTACGGGGTTACTGATTATGGCAGAAAGCAGGCTTGAAACATGATGATCTTGGGCTGAGGTGAGAGATCATAATATCTAATAGGCCGGTAATTAGGTGTCAGGGAGGATAATAATGATCAGAATGTAATAATGCGCCTAAAACACGACAAAATTTTCCAAGATGGCGGCCGACTTTCAGTGGTGAAACAAACACAAATTATAATTCCTATGATAACAACACTTACTGGAGACGTAATTGCCGACATGTTAGATACTATAACCCTCCGTTTAAGCCCAAGATCTTAATTTTTCATGCCCATTTTGGTGTGCTATTAATAACCCCGTAAACGGCTGTAATCAACTGGGATTTTGGGGAATTCCGGGGAAATCTGGACACAAAAATAAAATTTAAAAAGAAAACTCACCTGAAATACCAGTATCGGTACAACAAGAAAAGTGTAAGCCAGAGCTGAGTTGAGAGAGGTCCTCCTGACTCTAGCATTGACCTGAGGTGCTCTGAGGAGAACAGCTGCGAATACAATTGTGTACAGAACAGCGACGAGGGAGAGACAGAGGAGGGCCCAGAGTGGAACAAACACGACTTCCCAACTCCAGCCAATGAAGCCGTCCAGACGAAGGGCGAGGAAGATGAATTGAAGAACATTAACAGCGCAGAAGAGCTCTAGCTCAAAGGAACGATCGTGCTTCACCGCCCAAATGCAAACCTTTGAAAACAAAAACAAAAAATTGTTCTACTATTCAGAAGTCTCGGAGCATCACCAAAAAATAATAAAATAAATTATCTAACCCATAGAAAGTTAAACCCGAGTCTTGAAATGATTGAATACAATATTTCCGTGATATGATTCATTAATTTTAATTACTCAACAATTAATTTCTACTTTTTTTTCCTGGAGTCCCCAGAATTCCCCAGATTTCAACTTTTTCAGAATTTTTCTTTCTTGGGGAATTATACAAGCGAGAAAACATGAAAAATTATCATTTTATGATTAAACGAGCCGCCATAATCATTTATTAGGCGAAAATTAGGTTGGATGAGTGCCAAATGTCGATAACAATATTATTATTGAAGTATAAGCACAGCCTCAACTTCCTAGACATTTTGCAGTTGAATTTACTTATAAAAAAAAACTAATTATTATTCCAACACACACAGAACACACTTGAGATGTAATTATCGCCTAATGCGAGATTATGGCGGTTTGCTTCATTGCAAAATTATAATTTCCCATGTTTTCTTACGTGTGTAAATCCCCAAGAAAGAAAAGCGACAAAAAACTATAAAATCTCGGGAATACTGAAGGATCTACAGAAATAAAGAATTTAAATGTCAATCCCCTAAGGACCTTGAGACCCATCTTCTTGAGAATATTCTTTTTAAGTTTCTCCCTTAAATTCCAAAAAAAAAAACACAGATTTCAGTTTTTGTTCGTATTGCTTCCTTGGGGAATTACACACACGAGAATACATGAAAAATGATAAGTTTGAAGTGACACGATCCCCATAATCTCTTATTAGGCGATGATTAGGTGTGATAAGTGTCAAATTCCGGTATAAATATAATTATTGAAGTATAATCAGAGCTTCAACTCCCTAGACATTTTGCTCGATTTAAACAATATGGCGGTCTAATTCTCTTATGAAAAAAAAAACACTAATTACTATTCCTACACCCACAGCACACAATTGAGACTTAATTATCGTCTAATAAGATATTCTGGCGGGTTGTTTCATAGCAAGATGATAATTTTTCATGGTTTTGCACGTGTGTAATTCTCCAGTAAAGAAAAACGACAAAAAGCTGTGAAATCTGGGGAATACTGAGGAATCTAGGGGGAAAACAATGTAAAAACTCGAAAATACGGCCCTTAATTCCACTAATAATAACTATAACTTATCACCAGCAATTGCCATTCCCCAATTACCACATTAATAGAAGGGGTACTCACAGCAATGGAGACGATCGATATAAAAATCAAAGGTATGAATACAAGAATCCACAGGTGTCTCTCCGACTCGAGTTTATCGCAGACGAGAAGTTCAAACATCAGTAGAATGAGATGTAGTGCCAGTGTAATTAGCATGGCCTTGTAATGAACGTAAGCGTCGCCCTCGAGCCTGGCGTGTGGATGCTTTAGCCATACGTAGCTGCCAACAGTGGCGCCGAGAATGACCATTCCCTTCCAGAACCATATCGGGCTGAATATGGACCAGTAACTCCACTCGATGTAGCCGTCAAGACGAAGGGCGAAGAGAATTGTGAATATCATGAGACATGTGTGCACTAGAAACTTGCTGAAACAAAAAATTATTATCATTATCATTATTATTAAAATTAATAATCGACGAAAATATGATAATTGCTGGCAATATTCCCAATAATCAAATCAGTAATTAAATACTTAAATAATAAATTAGTTTGATAATAATTCTGATAAATTATTGTTTATCATTCAATAAATAATTAAAGGAAGTGTCAATATTTCAGTCCAGTATCCCCAGTGCTCAATTAAACCACTCATTATGCACATAAATGATAAATCATCTAAACGCCGGGTGTAATAAGGTATCACCTAGAAATCTCCGTCACTCATTACACGCGAAATACTGATCAAATCGTGAGCAGACATAATTCCCGACTTGCTGAAATCAGGCACGGACGTCGGAAATTATGTTTGATGATGATTTGATCATTATTTTTCTTATAATTAGTCACGTGGACGTCGAGGTTACGTACTATTACATCCGGGCCTTAAGATTAATTTCGGAAGAGGGAGACAACAAAGTCAAATTCAAGAAATTAAGAAAAGATTTCCCCGGAAAATCTTGAAGGCATACCAACAGAATTCAGATCTCCGTGGTTTGATGAATCGCACGTGATTCAAACCCCAAAAGATTCAAGAATTTCCTGGCTGGGAGGACTGTTTATAAACTCACTGGATATTAACACAATTTACTAGTGATTAAAACATCATAATGGCTGCAAATTCATGGATAATGGATTGCTAATTGACTCTTAGAGCTGTCCTACTTCAATAAAATAAAATTAATAAGATCAGAGTATGAATCGCCACTTCAATGCCTTCAGTAATTAACCCACTGCTTAAATACATGAATAATAGATTAATTAAGATTAATGTTGGAAGTGGGAGACATTAGACGATTTTTTGCAGCCCAGGTGGGCTCTATTAGAGTCTAACCTGAAAAAATCCTCAGAGGATTTTCTCCAAAAATTCTAATAAATCAAAAAACAACCCTGGAGGAACCTCCTTGGCAGAATTCCGCTCTCCGCAATCAACCGATTCCAACATGAGTACAATTTTCCCAAAATGTACACCTGCACTCGTCGTCTCGAGCTAAAATCTCCACGAGATCTCCACTACCTTCTGCCTCGAAACACCAAAAGGAGATTCCCAAAAAATAAACCATAATAATGGCCCACGAACGTATGAAAAATAAATTACCTGGGGTTGAAATCTTGGAAGAGTGTTTGCAGATTCATGACTGTAGCTCAGCAATGCAAAGGTTGGCTCGTCAATTGCTCGCCTGATCCCCTCGAAAATTCGGTAAATCCACTAGTCTCTCGATTAAACTAGCACTCGATCAATCCTCAACTCATATCCTCATGATTTACGATTTATCCTGCTCAATTGGTGAGCAAATTCTCGGGATATTGTTACATCTGACTCACAAAAATAAAAAATATTTATATTAGTGCTCGTCCCCTCCCCCTCGGCGCCGTGAAAAATCCCGTCAGCTGTGGCGCTGGGGGCATTTCCGCGAGTGTCCGTTCCCACCAATCCGAGACATTATGGGTGCCCTATCGGCGACTCTGGACACTAAGCCAGTCAGGCACTTCCGTTTTGGGCTGAAGTGAAGCTCTTTCCGTGTGTAAACTTAATCATGGCGGTGGGGAAAAATAAGGGGCTCTCCAAAGGTGGCAAAAAGGGAGTCAAAAAGAAGATGTAAGTGAATTAATATTGTCATCGCCATGTTCAGGATTTTATTTCGCAATGGGGAATAATTATTTTGAAGATTCTATTTTTGAGATGTTCATGGGGAAAGTGGATTACGGGGGAGACGTCTCCATCGTCGTCAGGAGACATGCTGTCGGCACTCAGGATTTTTCGAGGATTTTTTATCGTTCTTTTGGTGTACTTTAGATTATAATTCGATTAATTCTCGGTTGAGAGTTGGTTTTGGGCCGATTTGCGGGGAAATCTCAGGGTCTGGGGGGGAAATATTTTTATTGGGGAGTTTTGAGGTTATAAAGGGAAGAAAATATTTCTTGGGAGAGCTGGGGCTTTTTATCTCAGAGACAATTGACTGATTTTCAGTGAGAACGCCAGAATTATCCGGTTATTCTGTTTTTAAGAGATTTATCGATAAGAAAATATTGGGAGACTTTTTATTTGATGGAAACTTATTTTTCACACGCTATTTTCTTTTTAATCCTGGTGCTTTGGGAGATTTTTTGGACAAATTTTGTTGACAACAATTTTCCTATTTTCTTTTTCAAGAAACATATTCTATTATTTTTGTAACTCACGATTGGATTTTCTGACTTTCGCAGTGTTGATCCCTTCACTCGCAAGGATTGGTACGATGTCAAGGCACCGTCGATGTTCACCACCCGCCAGGTGGGCAAAACTCTCGTGAACAGAACCCAGGGAACGAGTAAGTTGATTTGTTTTTATTTGATAAATTGAGGCAACTCCAGCTTCACAGAAACTAGGTACATCGTTTCTGGTGACGTTTATGGTTGCGAGAGAAATTCAATTAGATACCACAGCGTTACCATAACCAGGGTAACGACTGAATTCACCGTTGAAACATGAACAATTATAATTATTTTATTGAGGCCCCATCTGCTCAATTTTTTTTATTTATTTCTGGATTCCCCAAAATTCCCCAAAATCTCGGCTCAGTAGAGCAGTTTACGGGGTTGCTAATGCCGGCTGCAAACGGGCATGCAAAATAATGATCTTGAGGTCAGACGAAGCGTCGCAATATCTGACATGTCGGCAATTAGGCCTCGGGAGGTAATAATGATGATTAGAATGCAATAATGTACGACGAATCATGACTTAATTTTCCAATATGGCGGCCAAGTTTCACTGGCGCAACAAATGCAAATGATAATGCCTACGAAGACGGCGCATACTGGAGACCTAATTGCCGACATTTTAGATTTTATGAGCTCCCTTTTGACCCCAATAATATAATTGTCCCCGGCTGTTTTTGTGGGTAATTAGAGAAATAAACTAGTTTCATATCTATTTTCCCTTGAACTTCAGAGTGGTCACTCCACAATTTTTCAATTACTTCACTGCTTGGGAATCAATTCCTGATTTTTTTTTCTCTTTTTACAATCAAAAATGCACAAGTAAAAAAAGTGTAATGGAATATTTGAAAATAACGACAATTAAAAATAATTTTGTTAACTTTAGAGATTGCTTCTGAGGGTCTGAAGGGACGTGTATTCGAGGTGTCATTGGCTGACCTCCAGAACGATCACGATGCTGAGAGGTCCTTCCGCAAGTTCAGGCTCATCGCCGAGGACGTGCAGAACCGCTCGGTCCTCACGAATTTCCACGGGATGGACCTGACAACTGACAAATTGCGGTCAATGGTGAAGAAGTGGCAAACCCTCATCGAGGCAAATGTCGATGTGAAGACCACTGATGGATATCTCCTGAGAGTATTCTGCATTGGCTTCACCAACAAGGATCAGCTGAGCACCAGAAAGACTTGTTACGCCCAACATTCCCAGGTAAATTCGTTGTTAAAATACGGTCAGATTCAACGCAATTCAGAATTTTTCATATTTTTAAATCACAATTTTATGAATATTCAACTGAGTTGCGAATATTAATGCTCACTTCTTACCACGCCTTTTTGAAAAACTCCAAGAAAAGGTGATATTATGAGGAGCGACAATGGATTTACCAGAAAAAATCGCGACATGGCAGATGACGGTCGTGAGACCGTCAGTGACACGTCACATTAAGAATCCACGACTGGCCGTTTACTGTCACATGACAAAAAAAGGCCGTCACATGTGAACAAAATGAACACACTAAATAAAACAAAATTTGAATATATTATAGAGTTGATAATGGGCAAATCTGGACAATAATTAAAGAATTATTTGTCGAAAATTGACGATCGATGTGCTAATATAATCATTACTCCACCAGGTCCGAAACATCAGAAGGAAAATGGTCTCGACGATCACCGACGACATCGCCAAGAGTGACCTGAAGGGTGTCGTGAGCAAACTCCTCCCCGACGCCATCGCCAAGGACATCGAGAAGGCCTGCCAGGGCATCTACCCCCTCCACGACGTCTACATCCGCAAGGTGAAGGTGCTGAAGAAGCCGCGTTTCGAGCTGAGCAAACTCCTCGAGTTGCACGGCGATGGGCCAGGCAAGGGTGGCGAGCCCGGTGAGGCCGGCTCCAAGGTTGACAGGCCCGAGGGCTACGAACCACCAGTACAAGAGTCAGTTTAACATCATTGACCAATATTAAAGGAAAAAAATTGATAAAAATAAAAACCACTTGCGTTTGACAAAAAACCTCTAGAATTTTTTTTAGTTCCTCGTGACTATCGGGGGGGTTTAGAAAAATTACGTGACATAATCGACGGATTATTTTTGATGATTATTTTCTTCACTCCACAAAAGAATATTTGACAGTGATTTGGTTGGAGAAATAATTCCAAAGCCAGAGGGAAGTTCAGGAAAGCTACAGTGAAGTTATCGCTGTAATTTTATTTGGGGCGTGCTTCATGCCATTGACTCCTGAATGCTGATTAGCCGATGGGGAGGCCAGGTCAAATCACCAGAAATAGTCTCCTAAATTCCACTAAATCCTATTACGACAACAAACAACAACAGTAACAATGTTATTAAATACAATGTTATTAAATAAGGAGCCCCGATTGGCTTAGGAGAGGCTAAAAATAATTATTACCCACATTCTAAAAAATAAATTTTCTCAAGACACAAAATCCAGATAAACTCATGTATTAATTCGGTTTATTTTAATTACAAGAACGTCTGCATTGATAAAAATTACAGTAATAATGGGGGGGGGGGGCAAAAATAGAAGAGGAAATATGCTACATATTCTGGTAAATTCAGACGTCGATAGCGTTGGCAACGACTGTCCATCCGCCGATGACGAAGGCTTTGAAGCTATCGCTCCAGCTGCAGAGGGTGTAGATGAGCAGAGCGAGGGTCATAATCTTCGTGAAGACGTCTACCCAGTACATTCTACAAGAAAATAATTCGATTAGTGAAGTGCTAAAACGATTAGCCGGGAATGGAAAACCGTGAGGTCACAAAGTTGTGGGAATAATTGCATTAGAACGACCAACCTCGTTTAGAATTGAAATAGAATTGTGGGGCGGTCACATTTTTAACATGCGACAGTAAATGATCAATCGGGGATTGGTAATGTGACGAGTCACTGACGGTCGTACGACCGTCATCTGACGTGTTACGAATTTCGTTCGCATCAGTTGTTCAGAGAAACAGAAATTGAGGGAGACAATTTCTCGGGGGAATAAAAATGGAAAAATTGTTCACGTACACTCGCATGTGCCTCCGAGCTGCTGGTAATGTCTCTGGAGGCTCGTTGAGAATGTAAATTCGCGCAGCCCGGATGCAGGCCTCGAAGTAGGCGTCCAAATCCATGTCGTCCCCATTCAGCTGATAACTCTTGCGCTCTCGTTCGTTGAAGCTTTCCCTGACAATTTCGATGCTGTGGTTCTCGAAGTCCCACTGGTTGTTCGCGTAGTACTCGAACACCTCGAAGCCCTTGTTAATTCTCCGATGAACGCGGCACATGCTGTGGAAAAGAGGTAATGAGATTTGATTTTTAAAAATTCAGCGAAAAACCTAGAATTTTTTAGAACAATTATCTAATTCTCGCTAATTCCATTGAATGGAAAGTAGAATATATTCTAGAGAAGAAATAAATAGAATGTCATATGCTTACAAAACTGAAAAATCATCGACTTGATTTTTAAAATTTCTTCCTATCAGTTAAAAAAAAATGGAAAAACTTAAAAAATCCCTGTTGACGAAATTGTCCTGCTGTCATTTTCTTTATCCTTTCGAAATTCAAATTCCAACTCCTCGAATTTTTAACTTACATGGGCTTATGACCAGCTAAAAATATCAGAGTGTCGATGAAATAAGCCGGTATCATGTGGAAAAATAAAACGCAGATATTGTGGATGAATCGTGATTTCTTCATGCTACCCCCTGGATACCAGACAACGCCATTCAACGGCACTTTTTCTGTAATTTTACGACCACGTTCAATAATTTCCCTCCATGAGACTTTGAACTCGTGACTGCTTGTTAAATTGTAAACTCTCCTGGCGTCTTTGGTGTGTATGAAGTACCAGGATACACCGAGTATGGCATTGACTGCAATATCGACAGGAAGATAGTCGGCGTAGCCACGTTCGTCGCAGTACATGGTTCTTATAACGCCTTTCCCAGCGCCAATTAAAAGGCCAGTTGGTCCATTTATATTGTCCGTCCAGCCGGGAAGGGGCTCCTTCCACACTGGGATTATGATACTCGGACTAAAAACAAACAATTTATTTTCCTAATAAGAATATAATATATATATTGATCAAGACAAATGTTAGTGTTGTTGTTATTCTGTTAGGATTTATTGTAATTCAGTAATTATTTTTTATTATGTAAATCATCACCGGAGAATAATGGCTGGAATGTCGGCCATCGCCTCCTCCACAAGTCCCTCGGATAAGGCTTTCGTGAAGGCATACGTGTTTGGCAATTTCCCGAGAATTTTGTCTGTCATAGCTTCGACGACGTCGTCCTCCATCCACTCCACACACTTGATTATTTTGTGTGGATCCGCTGGCGGAGGGTACGGCTTCTCCTGCAGCACCTGCACAAAAAAATAGGCCTCCTCTATCCACTCTGGACTTTTCCAAAAATCCTAAAAATTCCAGAAGATTTACTGGACAATTCTACCCCATTTTTGATTGTTTTTCTAAAGAAAAAAAAAACTCGTAAATTCTGGCGATTTATAGCAGCAGAGCTCGTCTTATACGATTGTTAAACCGTAAATTGCCTAAACAACAAATTAAACAAATCGTAAATACCAGCTTGAAAGTGATAAATAAATATTAATAATTGATTCCAAATCTCGTGTGCGAGAGGAATATTTTTCTCTGAGTTGTCGGTTAGATATCTCGGCTTTAACAAATTCCCCTTCAACACGGCATTTTGCAATTGTTAAATGTTTACAAAACAGGTCAGCCAATGGTTATTAATAGTCCCATGTACATACTTTCTCCTCCAAGTGACAATAAGCTGTGCTGATGTGAGCAAACAGCTCCAGGTGTTTCATATCTTTGGCCAATTCGAGCATTTGCTTGGTGCCCCGTGTATTCAGCAGTACAGCTCGCTTAAGATGCTCGTCGAATCTGTAACGAATCATTACACCATTACATCATTCCATCTCGTTGAATAAACAATGGGAGAGGGGGGGGGGGTCAGGGAGTTCTTGGAATCATGCGAAGTTATTAATTCCACGGGAGGTGCAGCTATTTCGTACAAAATATTCCCTGACACGTGAGGAATAAAGTGCAACGCCAGCTGTCATGGGAGAAAGGAGTTTTCTCTGATTTCAATGCGTCCAACCCCACAACAAGTGTTTGCTCTGCATTTTTCACATGACACCCGGTCTCCGTGCGACCTTAGGCACTTTTTCTGCAGAGGTTTGAATTTTAAAAATTATTTACGGATTTTTGGTTCTGTGGAAAATTTTGGTGAATTAGTGGTGATACTCTGGGAGACTTGTTGTCATTTTGAAGCAGTTCCTGTGAATTTTGAAGCACTAGTGAATAGTCACTAGTTCTTGATTTTTTCAAGTGAATTATTCTGAATCTTTTGAGGAGACATTTTTATAAAAAAAAATTATGATTCTAGTTTATTTTTAGTGAGGGGGCCGAGGACCCTCTACTACCCCCCTCAGCCTTTGCCGGGGGATTCACGCCGTGGACCTCCACTAGGCGCTCCGCCATCCCCCCCCCCCCTTAAATTACGCACTCCCGGTATAAAATAGTATAAACAACTCATGCGGTGCTGCAACTACCTACTCGAGCTCTTAAGCGCATTCGACTAGTATATTATTCCGAATCAGTTGAGAATCATGAGTTATTCATTTTGCATTGCGAATTATTAACAATTTATTGTCCTCATTCTTAATTCTAAAAAGAATTTCGAGGTTGTTCATGAAAATGGCGAAGGCGGAAGGCTTGAGCCGAGGTAGAAAAAAAAATTTCATGTTTTTGGAGGTAAAGGGAAAGAAATAATGAATGTAAAGGGGATTAGAAAAACCGTAAGATCTATACGACAGAAAAGAAAAGAAAAGGCAACCTGAAGGAAGAAGTTAGAATAGACAGCACGGTCACGGGGCCTGAAGAATAGGCTTCTACGAGAGCCCAGAACATCAGGGGAGAGAGAAAAAATAACTTCGGGGGAAAAAAAAACCTGGAATATAGTTCTTCTTAGACAGACTCAACAAATTAACTTCGAACTTGGCTTTAAACAAACTCGACCATATTCTTGACCTCTGCCACCAGCACAATCCCAATACAAATACACGCTGCAAATATTGTACTGAAACAATGTAATGTAAGTGAACGGGGGACTGGGGGGGAACAAAATGTAAAAGCCCGAAAGGGTATACATACTGAATAAATTATTATTATTACACGCTGCAAATATCCCCCAGCATACTTTCCGAAAATTTACAAGCCATTCACCTTAACGAATACGGTAATAATGGCTGGAAATACAGCGAGAGTAATTAGTCTCACCTCACACTTTTACAGTTTCACTCAAAACAACAATCGCATCATCTTCATACCAACAAATGTAACATCTGCATCCTTACATCCTGTAAAATTCTGTGAAAATTAAACAAAAAAACCCTGTATTTTTGTAAGCCTTCGGCTGAACGGCCTCGGGCGATAGCCTTTTGTAAGAGAAGTGCCTTTCCGTGAATTTTTCTTGCAATAAAGTACGGTAAAACTAAAAAAAAAAAAACAAAACTTCTTAAAATTAGAGTTCTCAGTGGAATTACCTCACGGTGGCTGCCCCATGATAAACAATGCTGATCTTCTCGCAGAGCATTTTTCTGTCCTCAGGAGACAATCCCAAGCCGGGCAACGAAACATCCCCACTGACGACGGACACGGCGTTGTGGAGGGCCTCCAGACCCCGCAGATTCCTGACTTTATCGAAAAGCTGGAACATCAATTGCCCATAAATTCATTTATACGATGACACGAGTGTCGTAATAAATTAAATCGTTAGATAATGGGTGTGTGCATGCTCTATGTTTTCAAGTTTCGTGATATCTTCATTGAAATCTCCAGTCACGAGCTGGGATTTCGATGTTCAATGGAGGAATTTAGCATAACTACTGGATACTCTCACATTCACCTCAGCATGCCCTCGATACTTCCAATGCGAGGGAACACAAAAACGTGTTCACCGTCTATTATATTAATTATAATTAATTACATGAATTTTTACCGCTCACAAAGGAAACCCACCTCGGATACAACACAAGGAAAACTGTATTTGTACCAAATATATCCGACAACCAAAAAAATATCCTCAATTTTTTTGTAGAGTGCAATCAGCTCTCCAAAAAAGGTCCTGAGTAAAAATCCGACAAATCACGAATTTTGCTGACACACTAGGTGTGAGTCGTCTCTGTCGCCATTATTCACTTACTTTGAAACTTATTACTTTGATTTCCAATTATTTTTGTTCTTATTTCGCTCAACATTTAAATACATTTTCTTGTGCAGTGACTTTCATCGGTCATTGGCCATCGGGTCATCCTCACCGATAAATAACAATAATAATTTCATGGATCCTGTTACAAGAGGTGTTACAAAAGTTACAAAAGTTTTTCTTTGTTTTACATGCACTCATGTCCTTTTTCCACCCACATCTGTATAATTATATTTGGTACATTCATTCTATAACTAGTGTCCTATACAGTACAAAGTTAATCCCCTTTTCCTCTGTCAATCTCACCAGGTCTTTATTTCTTAATATGACAGTTTATTCGTTCGTTCTGGTGTCCTTTTTCGCCTTTTTGCGATGTTCTTTCCTGTAGTTGTCCAGCTCTCCGATTAATTTCACTCCATCGTCTTTCTCCCCCTTCAAGGGGCTTTATTGCGTTCCATTACGCCCTTCCCTCCTCGAACCTCGTCTCCTTCAGAAATGAATCCTCCCTAGCCTATCGCACATCCTTTTCTTAGATGTTTCTTTGAGTAACCCCACCCACCTTCGTTTTCACTGCCTACGACTGCTCTCCCTTCTCCAATTCTTCCACCATTTTTGTTCCTCTGAACAGGAATCCTCTGTTCCTCTGTTCCTCTGTCTGAAGTGGGCATTAGCTCCTTACAGTCCACTATATGTCTAATATTTCCTTTTCCTCGTCAGCAGTAATTAAATAAATAGAAAAATCAATTCTCAAGAGGAATAAATAATCATTCAATCGACAGATCAGGCCCCCAGAATATCTGAGCCATGGCCAGATTGCGCCACCAGTAGGTAAGCCGAGTCTCCTGTCAACTGCCATAAAACTTCATCAGGCGTCATCTCGCCCAAAGTCTTCGCTGATTAATCACCAAACCAAACATTTATCGCGAAATTCACGCGAGAATGATGTGCCGGGGAAAGTTTGCGTGTATAATCAACTGATTGTGAATGTCAGCCGGATATTTTGCAATGCAGGTGTTTACATAGTTTTAGCATATTTCTATTTCACTCGTTGAGAATTGAAATTAACCTATAATTGGGGATTGACATTGTTGCCCCACTTCGCAGGGACAATTTTTGCATGTTGATGGCGTTCCACGACACGCGATCCTCGACTGGCATTGCAATAGCTAGACCTCACGCAATATTTTTTAAAATAATTTTCTTTTTTTGCTGATTTGATTGATGGAATATCTGTCGAGTGTAGTTCTTGCTGTGGAATTCCCGGTATTGAAGAGTAATTAAGAGCCGGGGGTTAACGAGAAATTGATAGATGCAACTTCTGAAGAGCGTCACATCTGATGACGTTGGTAGAAAAAACTGATCCTTGATCTTGTGAAAGGTCGCGGTTCTGCGTGATGTGTAACGTCTGATAACAAATAGTGGAATTGAAATGTCCCCAGGAGTAGCCTGAGCGGATTTAAGGCCCGGCTTGCTCGATTTTTTCAACATTTTGGTGAACAGAATCCTCAGAATTCTTCAGAGTCCTGATCGTTGTAGCTATTTACGAGATTACTAATTACGGGCGAAAGCAGGCGTGAAAAATTATGGTCGGGGAGTCAGGCGAAAGGTCATAATGTCTATTATGTCGGAAATTAGGTCTCAGGATGTTACGATGTACAATAACGGTCGCTCATTTTGTATCAAACCACGGCAACATTTTCCAAGATGGCGGTCGCATTTCCCTGGCGCAACAATTCCAAATGATAATTCCTACGAGAACAAGACACAGTGCAGACCTAATTACCGTCATTCTAGATTTTATGATCTTTCGTTCGACCCCAAGATCGTAATTTTTCATGCCTGTTTTCGGCTGTCATTGGTAACGGCCATTATGGGAAAGAATTGGGGAATAAAAATGGAAAATAATCGGACAAGCTGGGCCTTAACATTCATTTTTACATCAAAAAGAGAAAAGAGACTTTATATAGCGTTCCAGATCCTTGTGATGTCACAGGATATTGTTGGATGGAATGCGGAATTATTCTCAATATAAAATTTACAGGAAATTTTCTACCGAAACATGGATAGTCCAGACCTTGATGTTGTGCGTCAGATGACAAATAGTGGAATTAACATGATCTCAGTAATAGTCTGCAGTAATTTAATATTCAAGTGAGGACGAGGCAAAGGAGAAATCGGTAAGCAGAATTTGCAAACTTCAGTGAGACTTGAAAAATATTTTTTTGATAGCAAAAATTTTTATAACAAAAAAAGAGCAATCGGCAGTCCTTAAATTTTCAAAATCGAAGTTTACCACTGTTCGCGCAACGGTGGCCCAATGTCGGTACAAGGTTGGTGCAATGTTAGTGCAATGTCGGCGGAAGGCTTGTCATATGAGAGATCTTATTGAACTCAAATCCCTCGCCGGCCAATCCAGCCTCAACCTGATACTATAATTTAAAAACCGAAAAACAATATCCCCCTTATTGAAAAAAAAAATTCTTCAGTAAAACCTCATAGAATTTCAATATAAATTTAGCAGTTTCTCGACTCAATTTCTCCATCATAATAAGACCAGCCGCAAAGTCCCCTCATCAATTATGTTGAAAACAAAAAAATAAATCATCCGAGACAACTAAAAAATTTGTAACGACCGCACAAATTACCAATGCAAATCAGAAGGAAAAAAAAACGTCGGAAAATTTTTTCCGCCGCATGTGCCCAACAATAATTCCCAGAATAATTATCCCTCTGCGACGAGTAATTTCGGTGAAAAAAAATGAATTGACCAAGAGCAGAGCCGGCGGTTCCGAGCCGCTGGCCTTGCCTCCTGCGCACGTACGATATTACGAGTTTGGCCGAGTAATTCCCCTCCACAGGCCTCCGGGAATACCTTGGCAAGTGAGATAGTTATTGCGTTAAAATCATCGGGAGAGATGTGACATAACGGACCAGCCGACACCGGTTACTTTCACCAGACAGATAATATCCATACGACCGACTTGTTACCCTCACTGAGGCCTTGACTCTGTTTTCTCTGCAAGTGCGAGACCCATCGCAATTCACAAACCCTCGTACATTTTTTTATGACCTCTCAATGGCGAGTGCTCATCCAAAAGTCACTAATTTACTTTAAGGGCCGTCTTCTCGAGATTTTTTTCCCCTCAGTTCCCCAGAATTCCTCACATTTCACAGTTTTTTTTGTTGCTTCTCTTTCTTGGGGAATTGCACACGTGGGAAAACATGAGAGATTATCATTTTGGAATCAAACAAACCGCATAATCTCTTATTAAGCGACAATTAGCTCTCACATGTCCGCTGTGTGTGTAGAAATAAGAGTTAGGGTTTTTTTCGTAAGTGACTTCAACCGCCATATTGTCTACGCTGAGCAAAATATCTAGGGAGTTTAGGCTGTATCGGCATTTGTCATTTATCACACCTAATTATTGTCTAATAGAGATTATGGCGGTCATTTAATTCCAAAATGATCATTTTTCGTGTTTGTAATTCCCCAAGAAAAAACGCGAATGAAAACTAAAATCTGGGGGATCTAGGGAAAAAATAAAAAAGTTATTCTCGGGAAAACGAGTCTCAAGGATCTTAAGGGCTCGAGATTTTTTATCATTTTTTTCCCTAGATTCCTCAGAATTCTCCGGATTTCAGTTTTTTTGTCGCTTTTCTATCGCACACGTGGAAAACATTAAAAAATTATAATTTTGGAATGAAATAAATCACCATAATCTCTTATTAGGCGATAATTAGGTCTCAAGTATGTGCTGTGTGTGTAGGAATAATAATTAATGTTTTTTTTTTTCGTAAATGAATTCGGCCGCCATATTGTCAACATCGAGCAATATGTCTACGGAGTTAAGGCTGTGATTATACTTCGATAATTATATTGTTATCGGCATCTAACACTTATCACACCTAATTATCTTCTAATAAGAGATTATGGAGGTTCGTTTCAGCCGAGAAAAATTTAACTTTACCGTTTTTTAAATTCAAATGTTACTCTAGAAAAATGAGCAAAATCAGATTTTTCTGGGCAATATTGTTTATAAATCTTCCCTAATTTTTCTCGATGGCGAACGCCCATCAAAAAGTCACTGATGTTTGTTAACTTCATAATTGTTCCCATTTCGCCTCAATTATGGGACAATGATGAAGCAAGAGCCTTGTACTTTCGTGATCATTTGAGATAAAGCCCCCTCAGACGTGACGCGGACACACGTACGAAGACATTTTATAGACAAACTAATGCTGTTGGAATAACTGTGGACTTTCTATTAGTGTTTGGTTTTCGGATTAGATGCTATTGGAAGATTCCTCAACTCATTTGTATGTATAATTTTTTTTTAAAAGACTAGTTGAAGGAAAAAGTTAGAAAAATTGGTAAAATTCGATTTTTCTGTGCAACTTTTACTGAGGCTCTTTACTTTCAACTTTTCGCTCGATTTTCGTTATGAAAGGAGCAAGAACATAGAGTCAATGCTTCTCATGTTTTGTTTGGGCCCGGCCTGCTGGATTTCGTTTATTTTTGTTCCTAGATCCCTAGAATTCCCCAGAATCTCTGCACGTGATAACGGTTGACGGCGTTGCTAATTACGGCGGAAAGAGAACGTGACAAATTGTGATCTTAGGATGAAACGAGAGGTCATAGAATCTAATATGTCGGCAATTAGGTCTCACGAGAAATAGTGATGATTAGAATATTGTAATGTACATATACCGGACGGCTATTTTCCCCCAAACCACGACGAAATTCTCCAAGATGGCGGCTAAGTTTCACTCGCCAAACAATCACAAATGATGATTCATACGAGAACAACACCCACCGGAGACCTAATTGTCGACATTGTAGATTTTATGATCTTTCATTCGACCCCAGGGTCATAATTTTTCATGTCTGCTTTCGGTCGTAATCAGTAATCCCGTAAACGGCTGTAATGAACAACCCATTCGCTCCCCAGCAATTTGAGACTATTCAAAATGGTTTAACTCTCGAATGATAAATCTTAAATTTTCCAATTTGTCTAATTCTTTTGGTCTTTCTTTGGAAGTAAAGGCAACGGTTCGGTGGAAGAATTGAAGAAAATGTGTCAACAGGAACACTTAAAACGATCAAATTGCCCAAATAATTACCACTCTTTCACACTTTTTAACAATTTTTTCGTGTGTCCATTAATCTCGATGATATGCATGATTTTATGCGGATCAACCACATCTCACTTTTGACGCGCTTTCACTCGACACATATTTTTTTTTTGTGCAATCCTTAATGAATGATGTCCCTGATGTAATAATTTATTTCGTCAGTCTTCACTCACCGCCGAACTGAATATCTCCTCCAGTCGATTTTTCGGATCTTTTCCCTTCTTCGGTCTCACCAGGATATGTATTTTGCCGACGCTGGGTAGACAGCGTAAAAATTTTTCGACTATAACTTTACCGAGAAAGCCCGTTCCGCCAGTCAGAAGAATCTCTTTATTCTCGAACATATCAGCTATTCTGTCCGGTAAATTCTCCATATTCGGTTCTGTCATCCTCGAGCACCCAGCGCCTCTGTAAAACATCAAAACAAATATTTCATCGAATTTTTGGTTTATTTGACAATTTGAGGTAGCTCTGGAGTTACACAAAACGACTCCACGACTCAAAATCGCCGGACGATGTCACTCGATTTTTTTAATTACATTTTTTCCCCGATTTCAATGGAGACATTATTTTATTAGCCTTCAAATATCGAAATTTTTTCACTGAAATTTGGCAATTTTCAATTTTTTAAATAAAAATTACTATCTCAAAATTGTTGTTGACATTGAACAAGTGACTAAATGAATGTCTTTCGACGCGAATTTTCTGAAATTTTCTCAAATTTTTCTCCGGCAATTTAAGTTTCCGGTGCAAAAATTTGTCACCTCCAAATTCCAGCGACTAATTACCCCAGGAATAATTCTCGAATCGTCAGAAAACCTAATTTCCGACCTGGTAAAATCATGCACTCTCGTAGAAAATTATCTTTGCTTACGATTTAATAATTATTTTGTTTGTAATTAATCGCGGCGATTTTCTGGCTGTGAACTATTACATCCGGTCCTTCTCTACTCTAAAAAGGACAACATCGATATATATCGATATCTCGAAAGTCTGTCACACTGATTCCTTATTGGTTTATAGCCGTACTGGCGACTGATTTGAAATTTTAAATTCTGATTGTCACAGTTACAGCGTGCGGTAGTGCGCGCTCGGGCTCGTAATAGGAAAAATGGAAGACTGAGAATTATCTCCTCGAAATTCCGCAATTCTTCACTCTAAAACATTAACATATATTTATCAAAATAATAACAATAAAAAAATGTGCAAAATAGGCTTAAAAATATGAATTTCATTGAGAATTTTGCCAATTTTTCTGTGACAATTTAATCTAAAAAATGGAGGACTGAGAATCATCATCTCCAAATCCTGCCAATTCCTCGCCAACTAAAGACGATTTTATTCTCGAATAAAGGTCGTATACTGCGCACTTTAACGTACTGAGAGAAGAGTCAAGGCAAAGTGCATAATAAATCCGTGATTTATAAGCCCCTGGATATTACTGAGCCAGCAACTGCTGATGTGTGCATTGAGATTTGGTAATTCCCTTTCATTTCGCCTGAAAATCCCCAACATTTATCTCGTTATTTTGTTAACTTATTCTCCAATTCAATAACTCCAATTTCTTAACATTTAATTATCAAAAACCTTTCACTATTTCCGTCTCACTCGACCGGCGAATTCCGTCAAATTCTAGGGGTGTCTGATTTTATGTATTTTTTCTTTCCCGTCTTTCACAAACAAATTTTAACTATTACTTGGCATCTTTATACACTCCACGTGTATTTATCGCCCGAGAACTGGTTTTCCATTACGATATTTGATGTGTACATAGTTTGGAGGTGACTAGAGCGGTCAGTCGGATTTTTTCCCCCCCAACTCGACCGCTGAATTTTCTCATTCATTGGAACGTTTGATGAAACAATGGAAAGTCGTCGACGAGAATTTTCCCCTGCGTCCGTCATGAATCGTCTATTGGGGCCTCAATTTCCGTGCTCATTACCATTTCGCGTAATTAGTGGTGTTAATGTGATAATTGGAGGGCCTAATGATCGCTTTTCCCTCTGTTTTGCTTCGAGAAACAAAGGACTGCCGTGAAAAATGGGAATCTCCATTTTTATTTTGGGATTTCACTCTCGCCACTGGTCTCGGTGGACCATTTCAGGGGTAATGTTTATTTTGGAGAGTAAAGAACAAAAAACAAAACGCACGTGAACGGTTGATGTAGTGTCTCCACCGGTGCCTGCACCACTCGAAGTCTCCAAACTGACTGTCCCTGTGAACGATACCGGGAGCAACTCGCACTCGGCCGACCGAATAGAACTGAGTGAGCAAATTCTTGTTTTTTTTCTTCCTCTTCACTACCCGAATGCTGGACAAGCACTTGGGATACTCCACACACTCGATGAACGATTGCGGTTTTCGTGTGTTGGCGCAGTTGGTGATTATTTTACTGAGGCCGGGCAATCCTTTTTTCCCTCACCACTTGGAGATCTGGTTGAGTCTCGAATCCGCCATTGGGGGAATTTGTGGACCAAACGCATGGAGGAATGAGGGGAAGCCGATCGGTGCAGCTCACGTGGGAAATCATTTCGGTAAGAAATAAATTTGATTTGATTTGTACAATTGTTTAAACAAATGACTGACATTACTAGAGAGACAAGGGTTTTTCATTCTTCTCCGATGAATATTTCATTGGGACTATTTCATTTTTTTACTAGGAATTATTTTGATCTGTTCTCCTCGTTTTTAGAAGTCTCTGAGGATTTATTTAATCAGCTATTGGATAAAAAAATCAAAATTTACGAGTCGATGGAGAAATCCGGCAGAAGATTTTTATGCTCGGGACATAAAAATGTAGCCACTGTTTTCTATCAATTGTCGCGAGAAAAATGACTCAGCGTAAGAGTCAGGGTTGCGTAATTTTGAGCAGATGTTCACGTTCATTTGTGCATTGTAAATTGTGATGGTAAGGATCATGGGAAAATTTGAGAAATAAATAATCACGTCGATTAAATTGTCAAGGATGCAACGTTGGAATAATTATTTTAGCCCCGAGAGCACCTCGAAAATTGAAGACAGCGTCCCGTACCGGCGAAGCAGAGCATCCTTGACGATCTAATCACCGAATTCTAATCTCTCGGCAATTTTTTCACGTCCAATTTAATTTCATAAATTGCAAACAGAATTCTCCCTCATTTACTGAAATGAAAAAAATGTATCGTTGATTTGTTTAAAATTATTTATGAAAAACTTCAACTCCCGAAGATGAAAAGAAAAAAATTCTCAAAATCTCTCTAAACCTCAACGAATAAAAGCATTCGATCACCAACAGCGATAATAATAATAATAATAATAATATACGTCAGCTCGATTGGGCCGGCTGTATTTGACAAAATCGAGATTTATCGGTTTCTCGGCGAGAAAGAGCTAAATCGAGTGGGGAAAAGGTCAGTAGGTAAAAATATCCACATGGAGAATATATAATTTGGGCCAGTTAAATATATATTTATAATTTTTATTCTTGTCGATCATGACAGAATCAATTATCGAGTATTAATCGATGAAAATTAAATAATCGATTAATTGTGTCTCGCACCTTCGGGAGTTCATCGAGTGTTCAATCGAGATATATTTATAGGGACGCTCCACAATAAGTGCTCGCATCTTCATTATAATTTTTATTCTTTCTTTTTTATTCTTGTCGATCGCGAAGAAATTAATCGAGCATTAATTAATCGATAAAAATGAAATAATCGATTAATTGCGTCTCGCATCTTCGAGATTTCACGACCTCCATTATTAATATGGATTTGGATGGATTCTTTATCGATTCTTCCTTCAGTATCGATAGAAAAAAGATCGATTAATCGTGCAATTTTCGAGATTTCGATACAATCCGATATTCTCCATATTCTTCTCTAGTAATGTTGTGGATAAGGAAGGCATCGATTTTTAGAAACTCGATTCTGTTTTGAGAGCTCATCAAGTGCTCGTTTGAGTATTCAAACAAGATATCAAATGGTTCTCCGTTATATATAGAGATATATATTTGGTATATACCTACATGTACGCGAAAGGGGTATGTGTATATATAATGTAAATTTATATTAGATTTATACATCAAATATAACTAAATTAATATAATAATTTTCAAGATATATATTATTCCGTGGAGGAGACTTTAATGCCTGCGTCAAGTGGAGAGAATGACACGTGGTCCAAGCAAATGAGTGAATGAATATGGAAAACCGGATGAAGATGACAGTCTCATCTCTCATTATTTGACTTTCCTGAATGACGTGGGGAAATTCATCCGTTTTATTTGGCGAGTGACGACTGAGGTTTTCCATAAAGAAATGGAGAATTTTAAACTACTGGCTCCACGAAAGTTTATTTTTCCATCTTTCTCATAACAATGTCTCTCATTTTCGTTAATTTCCTAACAATTAATTCAATTTATTAAAAAGTTGCAAATTAAAAAATTGACATTTTTTGCAATTTCACTTAATTTTGGTTTCGCTAACGTAATATTTATCGACCAGTCACATTTCGAAAGAGAGCAATTTGATAGTGAATTATTTGAGAATTAATTGCTAATTAACTTAATTCATACTTGAATAAATTTACTCTAGAATTAATTATTAAAAATTTTCCCTTGATAATTATCTATGCCATTTTAAAAACAGATTCAATTTTTCCTATTTCCTATAACTAAAAGAACTCAAAAGTTTTTGCAAAAATAAATCTCGTTCCTTCAAATCCGGAGGTATTTCGCCAGTCACACATCAGTGATTTCGAATAAATCTGGTGATTCATGAAAAGGTCAAGCGGATAAGGAAAACACTCGAATTATCCACAAAAAAATGATTTTTGATCGTCAATGGTGGAATGCTCAGCTCCCGAAGCAGTTCGACCTCTATTTGGTGATGCAATTTACTTTCGTGCGCAGCAATTCTCTGGGTGGGGGGGTCGAGTTGCCGAGTCAAACAGGAGAGCAAGTTAAACGATTTCAACATTTCAGGATGCCAAAGCCAACTGCACACCATTACACGTACCACTGGCCAACCTGTTTAGCTTCTCAACAGGCACTCTATTTTCCGTTTGTTATTGGAACGATTTTTAAGTATGAATCGGCTGATATGTTTGTTAAATAAACAAAGGCTCGGAGATGTTGACGTCTGATCGATGGCACTCAGTACCCGAGGAAATTTCCGAAATTGGTGGGTGGTGAAAAGTAGCCAGAAGTTAATTTAACGATTTTTTCAAGAATTTGGAAGTTGACCGATGTCGACTTTATGATTTTTGTAGATATCTGGAACCGACCACAGGCGATTTTCCGTTTTCTGTGGGGATTACAATTGGCCAGAAGATGATTTTTGGTTTTCTAAGGATTAGGAACTGACCAGAAGTGAATGTACCGATTTTTTTAAGAATTTGGAAGCCGGCAGATGTCGATTCTTCGATTTTTCTAGGTATTTCAAATCTGTCAGAAGCCAATTTTCCAATGCTTGTGGGTGGTTAGAACTGACCAGAAGTTGATTCTTCCTTTTCCCTAGATATTTAGACCTGTCCAGACTTAAATTTCTCTGGGGCTTGCAACAACATTCGGGGGCGCATCGCCAGATCTTCCTCGAATGCCTCCGAGCGCCCAGAGATCCAAAAAAACATCATCACCTAGACTTCTTACAAAATTTCCTAAATTTCTAGCAATAGAGCGAAGTATAAAAAACTCGAATCAAAAAAAAATCATGTCAACATGCAATAAAGAATGAACTATTGCCAGACATCCATGAAAACAAAATTTAATCATATCTAGTCATACAATGCAATCCATATTCTTCGTTTCGATTTGAGCTGTATCAAAGTAATAATCAAATTAACCCATTCATCATGCGCCGTCAGCTGTAGAATGAGTCCCCGCAATTCTCCTTCACTAAATCAAATTTATTTAAAAAAGTAATTTTCATAAACTTACGAAATCTTTGTTTTTCCGCTTTCTAAGTTGACGTAAATCGGTGCGATTGAAAATGAAAAAACGAGACAATAATATCTCGCAATGATTTTTTTTCGAAGTTGATAAAAACTCGGGATGAAATATTGCGTAAAATAACTTTCCAATGTTTTCAAAATTCTATCGGTTGTCACTTTAGCCAGTGTTCACTGAGGTTGATATTGAAAGTCAAGTAACCGTCAAGCGCTCGCGCCATGGTCTGTGCCGCCGTTTTTCTAATTTTCATGTCTCAAAAATATGAGGAATTAGGCCTATTTAAAAGTTCCTCAAATAGTATGTTCTGATGAGACTATACACGCGTAGGTTGTCCTAAACTCACTATTTTTTTGTAATCTACTAAAATTCGATGCGCGCTCGCTCGCGTACGCACAGTTCGCAGTTTGTATCCATTCAGATTCATGTCTCTATTTTATATTTCATCGATTTTTTTATAGATAAGTACAAAAATTTAGAATTTATTTTAGAGATAAATACAAAAGATTAATTTTTTTTTACAGGACATTAGAATTAAAAATTTTGTTTTCAGATTCGGA
>JAPYZM010000575.1:0-28602 GCA_030522845.1 Psyttalia concolor | reverse complement strand
ATTTGATTATTATTTTTTTTAATGATGCAGCACAATGTCGGAACCTTCCAAGTTTTTCCCCACCCTGGGCCTCCAAAGGAAGGTGACGAAGCTCCTTAAGAGGATTGAATGGAATTTTCTAAAATCCCAAACTGAGACAAAATTTTCGAAATTTTCAAATTGAACTAATTTTTTGTTATGGGTGTACATTTTGCCAAGTAATTATCGCTTAGCGCATGTCAAGAGCAGATAAATGAGACAATAAAGAGACAAGTGAATTTATTTCACACGATTTCACGTTATGACGTGCACATTAATGCTTCCTGCACGTGGTAGAGGACGGTACCTAGTGTTCTAAGTTTGCAAGGATACAGAACTGGCCAGAGGCAGGTATCGCCGTTAATTTATCACCCGAGTATGACATCGTAACGAATTGAAACACTAACACCAAACCAGGGTGAACATCATCATCTGTTATCAGTAATAACGTCTCCCCTTGCTCAGCCAACAATTTAAACCCTATTTTTTCATTTTTTTTTACTAACATTGTAAATAATTGGTTTCCGATGCAGTGGCCTCGTGGTTCAAAAGTTCTTAGCAAACTCACACATGAAAAAAATTCAATGAAAAACTGGTGAACTCACTGGAAAATTCTATTTTAATTCTATAGGATTTTTATTGAAATTGTCGGTAAAGTTGATTTGTCTTTTGCGTGTTTTCTATGGGATATTTCGTATTACAAGTTGAATAGATTTTTTATTTCTACTTAATTTTTTGCTTCTTAGGCGAATGCAATGGAATTAATTTCGACAATTTGGACTCAATAATTTTAATTGAAAAATCCATGCAAAATTTCAAGATGTATTAAATTTTTCAAATTGTAATTTAATTTGTAAATAACAAATAGCGTAAATGAATTAGATTTTTCAATAGAATTTCGATGGGAATCCCCTCCGATCTCTATTTAAAAACCTATAGAATTTTCTAACGAGTTTACTGGGATTTTTTATTAGATTTTTTCATACGTGCTGTTATAGAATTTTATTTCCTTTGAATTATTTATTGAATTCAGGGATTGACGAGTGGAATAGACTATAAATTTATGCAAAAAAAATTACCAGTCGATAGTGAATAAGAGAAAAATTGTTTTTTTTTGGGCACCAATTCCATTAAAATTTACGCAACTCTTGCATTGACTTTTTACGATAGTACTTGTTGAAAAAAAAGATCCATAGATGCCGATTTTTTTATACAATTTATCCTGTTAGAATTTTTTCTATAAGGATTCTTAAGCATGAATCTCCATGGTATGAAAAGCAACAGAAAATGTAGAAACAAAAATTGATAAATTGACGCTCATCAATTGCCATAGATAAATAAACATCTATACACAATTTTCTACGAAAAATCTCTTAACAAAATCTCACAACAAAATTACGTAAGTTTTTATAGAAAAATGGCACAAACTGATAGAGTTTTTTGTACAAGTATTATAAAGTATCAAGACAATCTCTTCGAGAAAACGTTGGATTTTTCCATTAATTTATTTCTTGCACAAAGTTAGATCTTCAATTAAGAAATGAAGGCATAAAATTCTGTTCAATTTTTGTGAGACATTTCGTTTTATTTATTCCATTTGAGAGGAAGATTTTTATTGGCAATATTTAATTGTTTGCCATTATTTGTTGATAAAGATTTTAAAAGATTATTTTCTTCCGTTTCTCATAAAAAAAAACATTAAAAATTGATTCCCAATATGTTTTGCAACAATAGTGTGTCAACAAATTAAATTAAATTTGATTAAAAAAACAACCTTTCTTGATTTTTTTCTGACAAAAAATTGTGTAAAAAAATAGTAAAATTTTCTAATCTCCAATTAAAACCAATAACAAAACAAAACCGAAAGTAATTCAGTACAATTTTGTAGAGCATCGTAAATCATTTTGTATTCGCTTATCTCTGTTCTCTCGTCAAAACCATTGAAACCATAAATTATTGCACGTAAAACCATTGAATGCTCAACCCCTCACAAGAGGCAAAATTTGTGTGGCTGTCATGTTCTGGTTTTCAATATAAATAAATAAAAAGTAGAATAATCACTGCACTTTGAACCCCGGGTACCTCCCCAATCTCAAAATAAAAGACGTTAAGTAAGTGAATTAAAATATTTGCTTCGAAATCTCAATGAGGACATTCATCTGAAATTGAATAAGGATGTTTACAGTAGTAGTTGGATTATGTATGAATTTTTCTAGAAGTTTTTGAAATGTAAAATAACAATTTTTAAAGAATTATTTCAAAATATGAAAAGTCCTTGAGACAAATAAATTACGGAAATGCGAGGAAAATTGTTGTGCCATGAATTCTCAGCCAAAAGAGGATGGAAAAATCGTAAAACAGTTTCAAAAATTTGTTCACTTTCTAAGAATTTGATGAAATGACTTGGACGTAATCATAAAACGCAAAATAATTTGAAGAAACGTTTGAAAATATGAGGTGACTGGTGCGGCTACTGCCATTTTGCTTACCCACTAGTTCACAAGATGGCGGCCGTTTCACCTCAAACTTTTCAACATTCCAAAAAATTATTTCCAATCTTCTGATTACTCCAAATTTATTCCACCGATTTTCAAGAACTGAATAAATTTTGAAAGGATTCCTCATATTATTTTTCATTATTTTTCATCCTCTTTAACCTAAGAAGTCATGTCGCGAACTTGTTTTCACTTCCTCACTATCTCTATTCAATTCTCCAAATATCCAAGAAAATTTTAAAAAATTCTAAGAAATTCACACACAATCCAAAAACGCTGGTTAAACGTCCTAAATAAATTTCAATGACAAAAATCATAACTTTCAACCTGAGATGCCCCTGCCCCCGTCACCCTCGGGATTGCAAAAACCTCGTAATTGATACCTGCCAACGGCTTTTTCTGTTACTAGGGAGGCGATTGGTAGTTGAGAGGGTGGGACAGCCGGTGACTAAAGTCGTCAACCCCCTGGGCACCGTGATAACGGTAATGGCTGACGAAGAAGACGCGTCCTCTTCTCAGGAGTTTGACGACGATACAATAGCCGAGGCCCCTAGAAGTGTATGCGCCGAGGAGGGGCCAGCATCCCTCAATGATTTCGATACAGATGTCAATCCTCTCCGTAATTTAACCGAGATATGCGCTGAAATGCGTTCAGCAAGTGAGCCAGCTATTGACAGTGTACCTGATGACGATATACGTGATGTTAAAGAGCATAAACAATTGTGCGTTGAGGCAGCAACAATGCCACCCGACAGCTGTGTAATCGACTACGAGAGAGGTGCATTCAGGGATGTACCAACGAGTCTGAGTCTCTGCGCTGAGCAAGGTGAGATACCAAGCAGTCCAATGACACAGGCAAGAGAGAATTCATGGATAAAAAGATCATCAAAACGCGAGGATGATGGGCAGGAACGAAGTATTGCTGCTGCTAAATACGTTGTTAATTATGATGACGATAGTATTGTACTTATGGAGAATAAAACAGCTGAGTTAGACAAATATTGTGATGAACCTGAGCCAGAGAAGTTGACCAAGAGACCGGGAAAGCTTGTCACTAAAAGAAATAAGAAGGCCAATTCAGAGCCCAAGTATTTGCTTCACGAGCATGAAGACAGTGTAATTATTGAGGACACAAGTGCCCCCAGGGATCAACCTAAGAGCATTGAAGAAAAGCCCGAGGAGGTAGACAAAGTGGATCAGAGAAGATCGAAGAAGAACCTGAGGAGAGAGCCAGTTGGTGAAGCTGAAGCTATGATTGTCGAGAGAGTTGAGCAAACTGTAGATAAATTTGTCGATCTTAAGGCCTTGGAGGCACTGACCGATGAGGATCAGGCGCCAGAACCGATGGACTCTTCTCTCTCGAGCCTCTGCAAGATGAATTTACCCCTGGAACTGCCGATCCTCGATGACTTCAACTGCATGGACTACCACATTATTGAGCCCAATGTCTTCGCTAAGGAGACCTATCACGTGTCTGACGACGATCTCGAGCACATCAGCTCGGAAGTTGTTCTTGAGCTTGTGGAACCGAAGCTCGAGCGCTTCGAGAAATTGGAGGGCATTCAGGATTACGAGATATCGCCAGTTAGACACAGAAAGGGAAGCAAGAGCACCATCTCTGACGATGATATTGAGCACATTCAGACGTCTGAGATAACGGAATTGCTGGAGCGAGCCAAGTCATTTGCAATGGAGCAGGGAGAGGACTTAACGAGGAAAGGAGTCATGTCTGATGATGATCTGGAGCACGTGTCGACACCTGAGATACCAGTAGAGGCTCCCCCATCCCCACCTCTGGCATTATCACCACCACCAGTGGACAGCAAGTCACCGGAGCCCCAGGACAAGCCACCATCAGTGAGATCCAGAGGCTCGAGAAAACGTAAGGACGTCGTTGTCATTGATTCTGATCCCTCAGAGGCCGAGGTAACAGTGATCGTCAAGTCCCTGGGGACACCGGGTGCTTGGGGGAAGAGTAAGAGTCCAGACAAAGATGTCACTGAGGAGATTGAGAGGTGCAGTGAGCCCAAGTCCGACCAGAATTCCTCTCAGAGCCTCCCCAAGAAGACACGAGTGAGAACACCAAAGACTCAGGCACAAATTCCCAAGATTCCCAATGTCATTGAGATCATTGATATCGATGCTATGCAAAAAGCTGAGATGGAGATTGCGGGGGCACCTCCACCGGAGTGCAAGATATTAGAGGCTTGTGGAGAGATGTCGATGAGAATGAAAAAGTCGAGGAGGAAGAAGGTGCATCTGGGGGATGGAGATTCGCCCGCGAAGGGTGAGGAGGTTGAGGGGAATTGGGAGGCCATTGTACACAGACCGAGGATGGAGGAGCAGAGGGAAATTGAGGGAGATGTTGAGAGAAAGGACAGTAAGGAGAGGAATGAGGGGCCCTTAGGACAAGCTGATGCCAAGGGGTCCAAGAGACGGGGGAAAAAGACAGTTAACCCGGTCGCTGGGATCACCTCTGGCTCAGGATCAGAACATATTGAGGGGACGAGTGGGAAGGATCTGGCAATCGTTGAGGGGGAACAGGGGGTGGTACAGTCGGGTGAGGGGAGGGAGGAGGGCCCGGAAGAGAAGGGGGCGAAACAGTGTGACTCGGATCAGGAGAATCAGCCTGAACGCTCTAGCTCGTCTGATGATCTCAATGCTAATGTAGTGCCTATGGATACTGAAGAGGACAGTGGTGTTAAAGATGTCAATGATAAGAATACTACAGTGTCGCCATCTTGGTCGACAGTTTCTAAGAAAAATTGTAGATCGAAGAAGAAAAAGAGGAGATGAGTAGAGGATTGCGTAGACATGCCTAGGGCGAGCCTTGCTCTTTATATTCTTCTTATGCAAGTTGCCGGGGTTGATTAGGGGAATTTGGGAATTAATCGGGGGTTTTTGTGTCTCGGAAACTGTTGGGAATGCGTTATTACCTGACAAAATCATCTCCAGCGGCGAAACGAATTCTGTTTAAATGATTTAATTGAGAAAGACTGCTGGTTTTTTTTGCGGTGGTCTTTCATTTTCAATAGGATTGTTCAATGGAAAATATTCTACAGACAAATTTCAATTCAACTTTACTCTTCTAGATGAGTTAGGCCGCGGAGATAGTTGATGGGCAAATTTTTTGACTATAATTTTCTGAACTCTTTGGGTAGTTTTTCTGATGAAAGAGAAGAAAATTAGAGGGCAAAAATTCAGATAATTTAGTCAAAAAAGGGTTACTATCTCCAGTACTTGTGTCGTACGACACAAAAATCAGTGTATTTGTTAAGTAAATGTTTAAATTAATTCTCAACGGATTCAGAGATATTCTAATTATAATTTAAAAAGCCCCATTCAAAGCCTCGAATTTTGTTTTAGCTGGATTTTTAAAATTCTTTATTGATTTTTTTTTTTGTTTTTCGGAAGCAATTTTAGATAGTTTATTGGGTATAATTCTCTCTGCCTGAGCAAGGCTCTCGACCACACCGTTTCTAGGTAATTAGAAGCCCACATGTTTTTTGTCTATTCCAAGGGTCGCATTAATTTTTTTTAAGTGATAATTTATTGAGATCTCACAATTATACTCAACAAAATTTTATTAGTACTCACTAGTTTAAGAGATTCTTCGTTCGATTTTATTGTTAATCTCTTGCACACGAGGTGCACAATATTTTTAATTACTGGAAATGAAAACTTCAAGAATTGAGAGTCACGAGACTACGGACTCTCGATTGAAAAATTTCCCATTAGGTTCGATTATTTTAATCAGTGAATCATTTAATGCGACTTATGGATTTTTATTAGCTTGAGAACCCTACAATGTCTACGAGAATAGAAGAAAAAAAATTAAAAAGAAACAAAAAAATGGAAAAAAAATGCAAAAAGTCTTTCTTTTTCGTTGATATTTTTGTGAGTAGATAGTGACTTTTCTCTGGGGGAGTCTGTCGATTATGAGAATTCCAATTCTTCAAATGAGGAGGAAAAAAAACATCAGCAGATTATGTATTTTTAAAGTAATTGGCCATTAGGTGTTCATTTGCGAGTACGAGGCGAAATTAAAAATCTAGATTAATTGATTACCAAATTTGTATGATGGAAAACTGACGGTTCTTCGAAATTGATTTTCCAATAATCCTTAGAGCGTTATTATGCAGCAGTAATAGGAGAATAATTCACGAGTGAAGTAGGTAAAACGGGACAAGTGAAGCAAAATTGAAAATTCAAAATATTGACCACAAATTTCATGAGTTTTTTTCCCCCCACTGGATTTTATGTTTTTTGTATTGCAGAATCCAAGTAAAAAGAAGCTTAGAAAATTGATGGCCAAGAGTTCTTACAGAGAAAATTGAGAGAAAATTTTCAATTTAAATTCTATAGAATAGGCAATGGAACACCGCAAACAAATTTTCTAGCTAATTCGATAGATTTTAAATTGAATGTTTCTTTCACGCGTGAAATTTTTCTGTCGAGCAAAATGAGAATCACGAAAAATGTCTGAATGAAATTTCCGTTATTTCCTTCAGATTCCGAGATACTTATAAAAAATTCATCTTAAAATTTGCCGACTCGTTCTGTTTCAATACTTCACCACTGAATCCCAATAGCAATGATTATAATATCGACATATTTATTTATTTCGTTGTGAAATATCGACTTACAATAGGCGTTGAAGAACTTTCGAACCACCCGAGTATTACCATCATATTTAATATTATCTTAATAATTTACGTAATTCAAAATCGAAAGGTATTGAGATGTTTACGTGTCAATTCCTGAGAGTTTCCTATTTCTAAATGATAATTTCTTTTTCTCCCCTCTCAGCTACCGAATTTTGATCATTTTCATCAACTTATATCGCAGTCTCCATTCTACCTATTTATTATTCTCTCATAATTTTACTTAAAAATTAAGACGGTCTACACTAACAGTAGATATTTTAAATCAACTATTCGTTCACTTTATTCTTCTCTGTCCCCAAAATTTGTTTTATTTATTTCAATATTTTTTAATGTACATTTTTTTAAAGTTTTCACTGGGACAGTCTTCTAATGCTTTTTTCATCCACTTTTTGTTTTCTTCATTATTATTTATTGAATTTCGGCGTTCAATGTCGAATAGATTTTTTTTTTCAAAGTTACCTGAATACTTCGTAATCGAATTATTTCAATTTCGAAGATTGAAAATACGTAAAATACTCACGAGAATTTTTTCATTCTCAAAACTTGTTGACTCCTGTTACTGCGGGAATAAAGAAACATATAAATTAACGATAATATTTATCGAATAAAACCATGTTAATTTCTAATTTTTCAGATGAATTTGAAAGTAACACAGAAAATAAAAAAAACTAAATAAAATAAATTCTCAAATTGGGAATGAGCTTGATTAATTTTTAATAATAATTAAATAATTATTCCGTTGAAATTTTGATTTTGGAGACTGCGAATTTCGATATTTAATTATCTCCCTCCATCTAGTGCTGCTTGATCCTTCGATTTTCAAAGAATACGAGACAATTTTAACGAAGCTACTTTTATAGAACAAAGAAAGACGGTTAAAAAAAATACTCACTCCTAATTTAGTATTGACAATCTCTCATAAGCAAGTTTATCGTGTTCTTTTAATCCCATCGCATGGAAATTTCTCGCCGCAAATGATAAGTTCTGCAATTGCAGTTTAAATTAGAATTGAATCACGCGAATTAAAACTCAAAGTGTTCATTAGACAAAAAAAAATGTGATTTGATGACAAATGGTGACATTTCGTTGGGTCTGCGTGAGAATGTATCGATTTCATTTTATCCCATCAATTTCGAGTGAATGATGCACTAATTTTACTCCCAAATTAATTAAGTGAATCCCTTAGTTAAGTTTAACTGGGAAGAAAATGTTCAATTAATTTACTGGCTAACGGAAAAATTTAACACAAAATTCCGGTAAATTTGACAGACAATTTCATTGAATTTCCATTGAACATTTGATTAGTTGTTTATCATTTGTGTTGAAATATTTAAAGAAAATATTCTATAGGTAAATCAATAAAATTACATTGTTCCTAACAACTCATTTTAAGCGAATTTTCATAGCATTTCCTCGAGAATTGGAATTATCTCAATAAAAACCACCAAAACTCCCGGAAAATTCAATGGAAATTCACTGAAAAAATTAATTTTTTTCGATGAATGAAGAATCAATGGACAAATTGGAGTCTCTCTTTAAGAGCCCTATTACAGCTCCTAAATTATAATTTTCAACTGATTATTTATTTTGGCAATATTAATGTCAATGAACCTACAGATGGTATAGTTCAATTTTCCCCCACGAATTCTGCTTTTCCTGAACTGATGATTAACTGAAACGAGTAACTAATCACTAGTATATGGCACATAATTTTATTTACTGGGATTCTCTGCAATCGGCATTATCTTTTACATGCGGGCATGTATCTAGCTACAGTGTACGCCTACATCGATCTACTCGTGACAAATTTTCTGGAGAACTAGTAATATGTGGGAGAGTGGGTTCACTCGAGTAGTCGAAATTTTTTTTTCTGTGACAGTTGTATTACGTCCGTGTGTGGAGAACGAATATAAAATCATGATTTATTGCGTAGCATTGGCCAAAAGTACCTTGAAAATTGAGTTAAAAATGCAGTTCGGATGAGTTGTTGAGAATGATACCAGTGGGGGAGTGATGAAACGTCAACGGCGGTCGACAAACAATTTCTTTTTTTTCTCCATTATTTCAGACTCTCAAAAATAGATTGAACGCATAATAAAATAACAATAATTTTATAATCTTTTCTTAATAAATGAAATAAATTAATTTCGGTTTGACTCGTTATTCAAACCTCTCAATGAAGAGCAAATGAAAAAATGTTTTTCTGGAATGAAAATGTGAATGAAGATTTTTAGTTACATCAAGTTTAAATTCACTCGTTTGAAGAAAAACAAATTTTCTTTTCAGTTTTCGGAAAGTCCTGATTTACGATCTTTGAGATCTCAAAAGAAGAATTTTTGTCTTGTTTAAATAGGATTTTTTTTAGCGAATGATTTATTATATAGAAAATTATCCCTTAAAAGTAAGTTTATCTCGTTTTTTCTTTGATTTTTTTTTCATTTTAAAAGATTTTAGAAGAAAATTTTTTCTTAAAAAAAAAAGGTTTCATCATTTCCCCAAAAATGTAAAAGCAATCGGTGACAAATATATTGTTCTGTCATTGGCTAATCACCGATTAACCGTAGCTTATCGTGGGTAATTAGCGAATGTACCTTAGTAAAACAAATTAAAATGTTACAAGATAATTAGTAATAATGAATCACTAGCTAGTTTTTCTTCTGTGTAGAATTCATCGACAAAATTGTGTTAAATCCGTCATGAAACGATAAAAGTACCTAAACAAGAAAAAAGAAAATGTAAAGAAAATTTTGACACTCTCTCGACACGTATTTCCATCCAAACAATTATCACAAGAGTCAATAAAAAGTCATTTTTATTCGGATAAAATAGAATGAAATTATCGGAGACCATTTGTTTCGCGTCGAGAGAGAATTGAAAAATTTTCCTCCGACAAAAACTGCTCATCTAGAGTAGCCACTGAGCACAAAAAAACTGACAAAAAGGGGAAAAAAACTGGCGTGAGTTTGAGAAAATTTGGAGAATGAGGGGGTAGGCTAGCGTTTGTGATAATTGATTAAAAGAAAATACGCTGCGCTCTTGAAATATCGACTTTTCAACAACTAAACAAACTAAAAACAGACAAACAAATTTAAATTTATAGATATATATTAATGCACGACGAGTAAATTGTATAAAAGAATGAGAAAAACAAAAAAAAAGAGTTTTATCGATTGTATTCACGTAAGACATTAAACTTAATGTTCTGTCGCACACGGCAGAGGAAAAAGGCGATGAAAAAAAAATATATAAAAAAGTGAAAAATAAAAGTATTGAAGACGGAAAAATGTTTTTCAATTTTTGTTACTTCCATTTTTTGAGGGAGAACCTAGGGAACTGGAGAATTCTGGAATTTCGTAACAATTCCCCAGATCGTAAATCAAGAAATTTTCAATTCACGACTTGAAATTATCAATTGCAGATTTAAAAAGATCCAATTAAAGCTTGAAAGCCTCAGGTCAAGCTTTCCAAAAGTCCTCATTGATGAGTACAAGTCTAAAATTAAAATGATCTCTTTTGTATTTATTGTAGAAATTCCAGAACTGTCTAATTCTCTTACTCTCCTCCCAATCTAGTCTTTCTAGAAATAAAATTAAACTCACAAAACTCATTAAAGTCTCTAACACTTCTCTAACTCAACGCTTTTGTAATAACTAACCCGCCGACTGATTCAATTCATGCGAATCTGGAGCTATCAAGTCCTGATAAAAACGCCACGCAGTTTGAGAGAAAAAAAATAGTCAGCGCGGTTGATTTGAGGACAGACTTGGGAGACTCAGGAATCCCCGAGAATTGAATCTTTTTAGCCTGAAAATTCATCAATTTTGGCCTAAACCTGACAACTTCATTTTAATAAAATGGAAATTGTGATTCCAGGTGGAAGTCAGTCGGTAGCGAGCTACGAGGACCTCAGCTCCAGCAGTTTCAGTTCGGCGAGCAGAGCATCGCTGGACGCAAGGAGCTCGCCAACCCCTTCATACGGAGCTGAGAATATGATGGTATTTCCTGGTGACAGTAGCGGTTCCATCTGAGATTACCTGAGGTGCGCAACCGCATTGCCCAATTGGTTGCGCTGCCTCAGATAGAACTAGACCGCAAAATTTATAAACAATGAAAGCAACTCCATTGTTCCAACTCCCAGATAATTACCCTCTTTAAAGAACTTGAGATATCTCAGGTGTGAAAAAATTTAACAGATTAATCTGCCGTTTCCTCCGAGAAGTTCTGTTAAAATTCTATGGGAGAAAAATAATTTGACAGAAAAAGTTCTGTAGATTTTTATTTCGCAACAAAAATTCTTGAGTTTAAAATCTCCATATTTCTTTTCGGTATATTTGTTGTTATCTTTTTTCCATAATTTAAAAAAGGAAAGCATAAAATTTTTGTACAATTATTTTTGTAGAAAATTTCAACGGAATGACTTACAGAAAACTCAATATCTCGACATTTTTCCGTGAATAAATATATTTTTTTAATTAAGTTGATCTACAAATCTAATTTTTCAATTGAATTCGGGTAGAATTCTTTGGAAAAAAGTTTAGCTTTTTCGGTAAATTTTATATAAATTTTCCATAACGTCTGAAATAATCAGCAAGAGCGATTAATTATTACGATTTATTCACGAAAATGAGGCAATTCCGTTTATATTTCAATTTCCAAACTTTCTGATTTAAATTTATTCCGTTTCTGATGTTCGTCAACAGTTAATTGATCGTTAGATGGACCTTGATGGTTGTGATAGTAGAAAATAAGTTGTCATTGCTTTTATTTTTCTTTATTTCTCATTTCAGAGTGGAAATTTAACAGTTTACTTCAGCATCATTTTTGAAGAATATCTTCTAAACCAATGACGATATCAAAATTTTCGTTCAGCTATTTTTTATAGATTTTGCGTTTCTCTATAAGAAAGGATAAAACGAAAATTTCAGTATCACCCCAAGATTCCGAGATATTCACCTTAAACTGCTGTTGAAGTCATATTCAATCGACATTTTTAAAATAATTTTGTTATTGATTTGATCGATAATTTATTGAAATCTCATTGACTTTATTGAACCAAAATATTTAACATCCAAAATTCCCTCGTGAGTGCAGCTGGATTTAACCAGTGAATGTAATATCAAAATGCGAAATTTCACTGAATGGATTTTTATAATTAAATATAGAGGAAAAAAAAATTGATATGGAAATGTGAATAATGACGAGTGAATGCGATACGTAGAGACAGTTTGACTTTGTGGGAGGTATACCCACAAATTCAGAGTGATGCGGAATCCTTTTTTTATTTTTTTAAATCAAATCCTAGTAGATATACCCCGCCGAGGGGAATAAGAAGAGGTGCCCCTCAAAATTTTTGCATTTTTTTAACAACTCCCGAAGTGAACTAGATATGAATCTGCAGCGTTTGTTATTGTAACGAGAGAGTGATCGATGGGTATATGTAGATAAAAAGCATTACAGGAGATTTAGTGTGACCAAATGAAAGTCTAAAGCATATAAAAGGCTTAAAAATGTAGTTTCTCTTTCATTGTCATAAGTAAAGTACAATGAATATCGTGTAATGGGCGTTCCACGAGGATTTTTCCACGCGTAAATCGCATTCTACTGAGAATCAAATGAATTTGCTAGAGAATACTATTCAATTAAATCCGTTGAATTTTCTTTTTCCGAAAAATATATTCAATTGATGTATTTTTTATCCAATTTCCTTGGCTCATTATCTTTTTCAAATGGTTTTCGTAATTTTTTTCGTCGAAAGGACAAGAAAAGACAGAATAATAAAAAGATAAAATTAGAAAACAAAAAATTTGAGTGGAAGAAATTTCATTCAGTCTTTATAAATTAATAGAAAGTTCGATGGAATTCCGAGAGATTTATTTAGCGAATTCCCTAGTATTTTCTACGGAATAAAAATACTTGGAATATCCTGAATTTGTTCGACTATAAGTAACAAATTGACTCTCAAGAACTTCATGGAGCGCCAAATAGTTACTTCATCGATGTTATGATAAAAAAAAACCCTCAGATCGTACCAGGTTCAATCGAATAATGAAAAAAAAAATGGAAAACTCACTTTACTAGAGTGAGGAGAAGCGAGAGAAGTCCGATGGCTAAGTCTGTGATTTTTTTCACAAGTAGAAAATTTTTCGAAAATTGAGAGAATAAAAAAAAGATGAAAGCACTCAATAAAAAAGAAGGGGTAAAAAAAGATGAGGAAAAAACGTGATAGCTTGACGATTGCTCATAAGTATATTTTTCTACCCATTTGTTTTTTCTATGAAACGGAAATGAAGTTCGTCAGACAAATAAAAGTTTTTTAAGCACACAATTTAGAATTAGAATTTGTCATCTGGTACGATCTGCAGTAGTTTATCAAGTAATCACGTATTTCTAATCGTATAAACTTCCTTTGTGTAAAGCGTTGTAAAATATACATTTCAATGGAGAGTAATGTACGTGCAAGCAATTGGCAATTCTCTGGCAATTATTTTTAACCTCGCAGAAAAATTATTGTCACAAAATTTTTGTGATGTTTTTTCAAGCACGTTTGCCTCCCTTGGACGATATTCAATGATTTATAATGAATTTACGGTTGATATTTGATATTTCGAGGGGAGATCTCACCGACAGGTGAATATCGAGAAATATTCGAGTTAATTAATGGCAGATTCGGTGTTTCGAGAGCTTCACTTGAATCTCCCCTCGTTCTAGAATTCCCCCGTATTGGAATTCTCACTAAATAATGGAAGCGTAAAGACAAATGAGTCAGGATAGGCTAGATATTTCTGCATGTCCGTTAATAGGAGGATCAATGGATCGTCTCTACATTCTATTTCTACAGGTGATAAATATTTTTTATTTTTTTATAAGAATTCTCTACGTCTTTATTACCGGAAATTAAAGAAAAATTCATTGAGATGCCACTTTATTCTCAGTTTAATACCGGTATTTTGTATTGAATTTTCAATGTGGTTTGAGGATTTTGGTACGAAAACTTGTATCACCTATCAAAATTTATTATTGAGAAATATAATATTCTATAGTGTTTCGTCTTAAATATATTTCTCATCATATTTCAATGATAGAACTTATCGATTTATTTTTTAATGCCATATTCTTTCATCGATCCAATTCACCTTAGTCAGTATAGCAGCAAGAATTATCGGTGAATTTAATATTTCAAATCGTCATGAGGTAATTTGGTTTTTCTAGTTTTTGAAGTTTCTCTTTCCGTAATTATGCATTACCGATGTTTTAGTGGTTTATATTGGAACTGTGTGTTTAATGAACTATTAACGAGTTCTCTTACGTTCCATTCACTTACAAAAATTTATATTTTTTATCATTTTATGATTGATCCATTCATTGAAAACTCGAGGAAAGACAAAGTTTAATTTATCTAAACGAGACTTTGTATTTTTCTGTAAAATAAAAAAATGTAATGAGAGAAATATACATCTTCTGTATTCTTAACTGCTTGATTAATGTTATAATTTTACTCTCGTCTGCAAAGAGGGACTAAACGACAGTTGAAGATTTATCATGGCGAACTTGGCGAAAATGGTCTTTTTGCAATGTTGTCAACGTTTCAAAAATATTGAAAGACGTTCCGAAAACATGAAAATAATTTATTTTGGAATTATTCATGAATAATTGTTCATAATTGATCAATTATCAATTTTGCCAGCCAATGGCTGTCGGCTAATCGTTGGCTGTTCAGAAAAAAAAAGTGTAAACATCCAAGACCACGAGATACATTATTACTTGATACCACTGACCTTTCGTAGACTCAAATCGCGTGGACTTCACATTTGACCAGTTCTCTGGGCCTCTGAGTGTTATCGATCACTACCGGTCTCGACGATTCTCCCCCAGCCGTTTGGGCCCTCATGAGAGCATCACCACTAAACTTGATTATTTCACTCATAAATTGTCTAAAAACATTAAATACACTAACTTACGATTTTTTAAACACTAAATCGACACATTTCTCCGGCCAACGAGATCGTTGGGCCCTCAAATTCCGTTGATTGCCCACAATTCTTACGGTTTTCCTCCAGAGATCGGAACCTCCACGAGACCTAGACCAGTAATTAACACTATTTCAATCAAGGATGCACTGACAACAGTAAATACATTCATTACTCATTTTTTAACCATTAAAACGACTGATTTCACCTGTCACGAGGTCTTTGGGCCCTTGGTCCAAGCCCTCATGGGAATTTCATCACTAGATTTCACTATTTCACTCAAAAATCCACTGAATAATAAAAAACTGGTTTTCTTTCTGTCCATAAAAACGGAAATTAAAGGTCGCCGGATAAGACTATGACCTTGAGACTCAAAAAATTCGCACATCAAATTAAGATGAAATGCGAAATTTTCCTCACTAATTCTCAAAATTTACAAGAAATTTTTAGTAAATTACAAAGCCCAGATGGGGATTCGACCCCGGGACCGCTGTTGAGCCGGTTCCAAGTGCCGGTAAAATTATAAATCGACCTTCTCCCGCCTCTGGATCCCCGGACAGGAAATCGCCCCGACTCGAGTCGCTGCATTTAGAAGGTAAACGCTTTTAGTTTTCGAAAAGTCTTAAAAAAATCAAAGTAATCTCCAACTGCTTACTTACTTAATTAAATAAAACGAAACATATCGAGCGGAGATTTGTACAAGCGGCCGCTTTTCAGAGAAAAACAAATGAGAGAGATGTCGACGCGAACGCCGCCCCTTCCATTTACCGAACTACTTCTGCTTTATGCCCCTCCGCCCCTCTGTAGAAAAAACATCTGTTGATTCAGTGAATCGGTCATTGAAAAATCTCAACCGAACTTTGTAGCGAAAAACACGGAGAGAACATTTCCCGATGATATTGTCTTCACCACCAACAACGCAATTGCCCTAGACTTCTTGTAAATAATGAAAAGGGCAGGAGGACATAACCCCTGAGTGACAAGCGAGTGAAACGTAAACATTGAAGCAAACAAGCAAACAACTCTCACCAAAATATTGAAATAAATAAGAGTCAAGTGAATATTTAATGCTTATTAACGAACAGCAAGTGAAAAGACGCTAATAAAACCACTAATTATTAAAAAATATCGATAATACTTAAAATTAATAAAATTGAGTAATAAAGACTAGAGTATTGGCAGTGTAAAATTCTGCTCCACTTGACAAATATTCAACAATTACTGAAAAAATAATGGACGTCAGTACTTTATTTCGAGCATGTGTGAAGACAGTGAGCCTGCGGAAGGAGGCACTCTCGGAGGAGATTCCCCGGCCGCCTACTCGCAGACACAAGCAAGATTCTGTATTTCGATCGAAAACAAAGTCCCTCGTAACGCAGATCTCCAAGCTTCAGCAATTTTTGCTGGAGAATCGGGAGGCTTACCTGAATCTGTCGAAGCACCTGACCCTGAGACCTTCCATGACCGATGCAGAGAGAGATGAGATTGACAATGGAGCTCAGGAGATAATGACAAAGTGCTCGACACTGATAAAAGAGCTAGAACGAGAGACAGCGCAGGTTGACCTGAGCCATCAGAATCGTGAGCACAGAATGACAATGCTGGACCTCGTTAAGCATTACCTGGAGAACGTCTGCAAAATCTACTCGGAGCAGAGGGCGATTCGGTACAAAAAGATGATGGAATTGAAGAAGTTGTCCAAGTTGGAGCTGGAAACAACCTCCGAGGGTTTGTTGAACACCTCGAGGAGGGAAGTGGAGCCTGAGAGGCGGGATCTTCCAGTCTCAGCTGGATCAAGTCCTCTGAAGGTCCAGGAGATGAACGGGGACGTATCTCCGATGGTCTACGAGGAGGAGCTCTCGGCTGAGGACGTCCAGATGTTCGAGTCTGAGAATGAACAGCTCTACAACGAGTTGAACACCATCACCGAAGAGGTGAGACTCATTGAGAGCAAAGTCGTCCACATCGCCGAACTCCAGGAGATTTTCACTGAGAAGGTCCTCCAGCAGGACAGAGATCTCGATAAACTCGTGACAACTGTTGTTGGATCCACTGAGAATGTCAAGGAAGCTAATGAGCAGATACGACAGGCCATCCAGAGGAATGCCGGGCTCAGGGTGTGGATATTATTTTTCTTACTGGTCATGTCGTTCTCATTGCTGTTTTTGGATTGGTATAATCCCTGAGTGAGGTTTTTCTGTCGTCTTTTAATGGGTAAAATAAAAATTCATTTGTCTTTAATATTATTGTCTTTATCATTGATCTTTTTTTTATTCCTTCAGACTAAAACTTTTCAAATCACTTCTATCATTATTTTCTCCTGCACCAATTATATCTGAATGCAGTGCTGCATGTAGCGCTGATGTGAGCTCCAGGAAAAATAACTACAAACAATTGCCAAAATATGTCAATATATTTTTATCGCTTTTTCCTTCTTATCACCAGAAAAATTGTACAGTCGCTACGGCTTCGGTAAACAAAAGTTGATACAATTATTACATATACGTTTATGATTGACAACATTTGTATCAAGCTCCCATAAAGAGTCTTTTAGTTTAAATGTTTCAATTTGGTTCAATGGAATCCTTGAAATAGTCTTGTAGTTTTTTCACTGCTGATTGTTGCTGATCCACCACATCCTCCCCACTGCTTCACTCACACCCAGAGAAATTCGTCAATATCGCAAGGGGATTAAAAAAAATAATAATTGTTAAATAAAATGTCATCATGTATGTTTGCAAGTGTAGTTCCCGCAGTTCTTGAAGGGACAAAATTACTTCCAATTTCAATGTTAAATGCAATGTAAGCCTGTAGACGACGAGGGGACACGTCGTACATGGAGAAGAAGACAAACAATAAGGGAACAAAAAAAACGAATGCAATTATCAATTGTATCAGTGATACACTAAATGAGTGTAAATCATAAGAACATTTGCTCTTGCAATGTCAATGTGAAATTCAGACGTCTCTATTTTTTGAGGTGATTTCGTTGGTAGAGGGGGTGAGCGTCGTATGGCATCATTTTTCCTTCGATCAGGGACTGAACGAGCCAGGTCGTCGTTACCAGGGGAATCTTCCAGTCTGCAGCTTTCTCCTTCATCCAGGTCGGACATTTGTCGTTTGCCAGGATTACTGTACCTTCCATGAATGTCTCAGCTGGAATTTGTAAATAGAAGACATAAATGAGTGATTTTGAAAAATCATTTACCCGTTAATAATCTTCTCAGTAGTAAAAGAATGACAGACTTGTCCTAGAATATTTCCCCGTCAATTTTTTTTTGTCTTATTTGGTTTATCTGCAGGTGGCCTAGTCTCGAAGGCTCGAGAGAAGAGTTATGCTGGGATTTAGATTTTAAATGAATTTCTTTTTCCTCCTTAATTGTAAATTAGACTAATAGAGGACGTGTCAGGAATTGTTTTAGTCGAGTCCAATTGATTAAGATTTGGTCTTAAATTTTAGAGCATGATTTTGTGGTTTGAGAATTGTTTTCTTTCTTGATAAACAACTAGGGCTTGCTGGAAGTTTGGTGTTGAAGTGATGAAAATGGATAACTTACATTGATTCTCAATGACTCGAAATGCCCCACCAGCATTGACACTGACCCTCTGCCAGAATTCAATGGATCGCTCGTTGGATGGAATCTTTGGCATTACAATCACTGCATGACCCAGTGGCTTAGAATTGGGCCTTTGGTACATATCCACATACGCTTCCCTGTCAAAACTCCATCCAGCTGGTAAGGCTTCCTCTGATGTATTGACGAGTTTGTTCTGGAAAGAAAATATAAATTGAGGATTCTAACCTGAAGTTCGCCTCCTTATGAAGATTCTGTTGAACAATTGAGGGTTTTTTTTTTGCAAGAAACGACAAATTTACATTAATTTTTTGAAAGTGAGAGCTGCCTTGAAACAATAACTTTCATGTACTAATTACAATTTTTGTCAGCGAATTAAAAGTTTTTATAAAATAAAATCCATCCTTAACTCACTTCCTGACAGCACCTGATGACCCATCGGTGATTGACCGAATGTATTCCCACGGACAAACAGAGCAAACTCTTCGCAGTGATATTAGGAACGTTAGTAACCAACTTGGTATTCTTGTACTCCTCCACTGGAATATCCTTGAACTCCTCGTAAACTTTGCCACCAAGTCCAGTGATCTGGGCAGTGAGTCTCTCCCTGACGAAGGGAATTCTGTTCCACTCGATCTCATTCTCAGTCTCAGTCTCAGAATTAGTGGACTCACTCTTCTCGACCTTGTATCTGTCGAGTGACTCGAGAGGAGCACAAGTGAGGATAAATGAGAGTCCCTTGAAGAGGCTGGAGCCCTCGGGAATGGGTCCCAAGGTGGCAACGATCTCTGGATCCTCTTTCTTCCTGTTCTTGCCCTTGCCCTTGACTCTGCTGGCAGGTCCCTTGCCCCCGAGGTCATTCAGTGTCTCCAACATCTCCATCTGCACACCCTCCACGTCAGTGTCACCAGCTGAATAATTTGATTCACTTCCAGACTCCTCTTTCTTCTTTGAAACCCCGGATCCAGAAGCCTCGACGTCTGAACTCTTGTGGCTTCTCTTCGACCTCCCAGACTTGGGGGTCCCAAGGATGTTTGACCTACCTCTCCTGGAGCCTTCAACTATATTATCCAGCGTGACCTTGAAATAAACGTGAAAATAGCGTCTAAGTATCACAATTTTCTTTTCATATACTAAAAGTTGTTGATGGGAAATGTTGACATTTCACTTCGATTTCTTCCATTCGTACGAGAAGACAAGGAAAATTACCGAATGATTCCTCAAATTTTTCCACGATCAACGCACAAAAGCAAATGTATGTATGTAATGTACAACTTTGATCACTTTTTTAAAGTAAAATTTTAATATCCTCAAGCAATAAAAAAAAATATTAAGAAATGATAATGAAAAATCGTGTATTACTCGATTGATTGATGAATTCAAGAAAGTCACTTCATGACAATTACCTTTCCCATGGATGGAGTACTGGGTGGACTCTTCACCTCATCGTCCACCATCTCCCTGAGGAACTGTGCCTGATCAGCAGTGAGAAAGATATCCTTAATATCCACCTTGATCTTCTCTCCCTCATCAGTCTCCACAGTATACAGAACCTGATCCTTCACCTTCTCCACAGCAACGATGATCCCACATGATCCATACCCCTCAGGGGTCATAGCATAAACAGACAATCCCTCGCCAAGAGTCTTCAGCATGGGAATGACAAACTCCTCGATCAGCATCTTGTTCTTGCCATCCAAAAAATTCACCTTGAATTTGCCCTTGGACTTGCTGATAACTTTGCCAGGATAATAATTATTGTCCGACCACTTGGCAAAACAGTCCTTCCCCACAAGAGCATCACTGGGATCGTACACCGGAGTCTGATTCCTGAGGATAGAGAGAGACCGTCCACTCTGTCTGGAGGGGGTTGAGACTTCCATGATAATGGAGTCATTACCCTCTATATCACTCTTTGATTCAATGGGGCATAGAGTACTTGGGGATACCTTGCCCAGGCCATTAGTCCTGGAGGACCTGGAGTTCTGGCGTGAACGCTTTGGAATTCGTCCCTTTTTGCTGCTCTTAGGAGTCGCCAGAACGGCAGCCTCTGGGGTTGAGGCTGTCAGTCTTCCCAGGGTATCCTCACTAGTTCCGTTGTGAAGATCACAGGCCAGTACCTCGGCATTTACAAAATTGAGAATGCCAGAGGTCAAGAGGTTTACATTCTTCCACTCCTTCTTCAACTTCTCTAGGCTCTCGTCGATGTTGTCGAGTGGTCTCTTCGCGTGTTTGGGAATACCTCGAGGGAGGGAAAAGTGAGGAGGATCTTTCCCGACTTTTCCTGAACCACTTGAGGAGGAGCTTGACGTGCTCGCTGACGACATTAGCGATAGTCTCGAGGGGCCCAGAGTGTACGGCTGGGGATTGCTCGTCACTGAGCCCGGTGACGTCGGATCTTTGTTGTCTGACACGTCTGCCAGGGTTGATACGTCACTGTTTCTCCTTCGAGACAAATGAAGTTCTGGCACGTGCTCGAAATCAATAGCTAAGAATTCTTTTCCAGAGATTTCCTTCGTCGATTCGTTTACCTGAAGCAGACACTTCACCTTGACAACGACATTCAGCTCCTTCTCAACTGGAATGATCTTGGCCTTGAGTTTCTCCTCGTTCATGGATGAGTCGCCCTCGCTATCGCTGACTAGGTTGAGGAGTTCCGGGGGCTTGCTTGGGGTCTTTGGGGGCCCCGAGGACTCGTTCGTCGAGGAGGAGAGGCTCAGGGTGGCATCTGGATCTTGGACTTTTGTGTCAGTTCCATTGGTCAGGCCTGGCTCGCTGACGTCGCTCTCCTTATCACTTGTCGCCGATTTATAGCTGTCTGTCGCTGTTTTGCTCTCACAGGTCTTGTAGGAGGTGTCACCGGGAACTGTGCCCTCTTGGGAGGCGTCTAAGACGATTTTCTCCCCATCCTCGTCGATTTCCACGAGCTCCTTGGGGGGAGGGGGAGGCGCCAGGGCTTTGTCGAAGATTACTTCGATGCTCATTCTGGATTTTTTGGAGGGCTCGGGCTTCGGGGGTTCCTGGGGGGTGGGAATCAATGCGTCTAATACATCAGTGGAGGCGGGGGCTGGGGGTGTGGAAGGCTCTGGATGGGAGGACTCGACCTCCATTGGCATCTTCTCTGACTCCTCAGGGGCTGCTGGGGCCTCCAGTGACTCCTTCGGGTAGGCCTGCGCCGCCTCGGCTGGAGGGGCTCCTGGAGCTGATGACGTATCAGCTGATGAGGCCTCTTCATGCGACTCAGGGTCAGGCTCTGGAGATTCAAGAGAATGAGGTAATGAGGCAAATTTTGGGGCTAGAGGTATTTTTGTTTTTTTTTTTTTTTTTGTGGAAGAGAATCACGAGTTTGACCATGCAAATGTCAATTCTGAATGTGAGGAAGATTGATGTTAACATTTGTTATTATTTAGGTTTTTTCAATGATATTTGTTCGATTGTTTCATGAGAATTGACGAAAATCCCGAGAACTGGGATAGATAGGTTCTTGAATCTTCGATGAATTGAAAAATTCTCGCAGGGAGACTGTAACTGTAAGTGATCACTTCATCCCCAAGAAATTTACAATTTTCATGTTTCAATTTTGTTTAAATCGTTGTTTATCGACTTACAGCATCATCGTTACACAATCATTTTGTATTTTTTTTTGAAAAACACAAAATAAAACGAAAAATGGAGTCGTACCAATGAAAATGCGAGCCGACAAACAATAATCCAATTCAGAAAAAGCATGGAAATGAACCTAGAACATTTTTACCCCCAAAAAAACAAAAGAATCGCTCCTCCAACAGTCTCCAACAATTCAGTAATGAATTGATCGACCAGTTTAGATTTTTTTACCGCCAAACATCAGTTTTGCCCGTAAAAAAAATTCCAAGAATCAGGATTTTTCAGCTCCTCCGAAGATTTTCTTTTTATTATATTATTTTCCCGTTACATTCAACATAAAAGAAGTTAAATGATGTCAAATTTTCCACTCCGAATCAAAAGAATGCAAACACAGAAGGAGTGAGGGCAATCCTTAACCTGGTTGTGCACTTCGTCCCTGAATTCCCCTCCCTAAATACTCAAATATCCACCAAACCTTGTTCGAGTTTCTTCCTAACGGAGTCGAGAGCATCCTCCCTCGAGGAGGTCCTCTGAAACTTGATCCCCATCTCCACCTCCTCGTCGGCTTTCCTCTTCTGTCCACCAGCACTGGCCTGCCTTCTCCTGGGTGATACGTGCTCTTCAGTCGGTGTACACTGGACAATCTCATCTTCCTCATCCTGTCCCTCCCCGTCGAGCCCACGAGCTGGGCTCTCCGGTTCGATAACAGCCTTGCCCCCCTTATCAGAATCCCGCGCTTCAGCGTGACTTGCTCCATGAGTCTCGTGCTTACTGGCCCCATCATCCCCATCACCACGAGCTCCACCCACGTCTCCCACAATCTCCTCTCCCTGTGTCTCATCCTCAGCGACCAGATGAAAATCTTGGCTCTCATTGAGAGAATTGTCCTGGGTATTATCACGATGATCATCGGTCGTTGGACACTCGTCCTTCTCCTGCGTCTCCGGAATCACAACGTCCATCGATAATTCCGACATTATCTCGGGACCACGAGAATACGAACCTCAACAATATCAGACTTATTACTTCGATAACTTGTTACTGAATTCATCAACGGGGATTATTAATTCACCAAAATTACCGCTGATAACGAGAGGAGGGTTCTTTTTTTTGCAAAAGAACGCGCGAAGTTGGCTACGCGTTTCCTCGCTTACCCGGTGTTGCACGATGTTACATTGCATCGGCGCCCACGAATCAGGCGCGACTGACTTCAGGGGGAATGGAAAATGCCGAGCGGAGTGTGAAGGCAGCAGCACTTGGGGGCAATAGCCCGCCAAAACCCGGAGAGAATTTAAAGTCCTGAGGGAGGAGTGCGAGTTTATCTGGCAAGTGGAAGGAATTTCCAATTGATGATGGGAAATTTTATGAGCTCATCAATTTTTACCATTTGTCTTATTGTTAAAAAAGATAGGGACGTCATTAAATTCTTTTCGATAATTTCAGATGATAATTGACACATATAAAAATGCAGGAAAAACGAAAAATGAAGATTTTCGTTGGGAAAAGTGAACAATAAAAATTCGGATGTATCAAGTGACCTCTTCCTCGTCCTCGTCGGTCGATTCCCCATTTCCTCTGAATTCTTCCTACTCGTAATTTAATTTAATTTTACATTTTCCTCCAGCAAAGTCGAGCGTATAAAATGGGAAAGCTTTCGATTCTGCGTTAATTACCAGTAAATGTTCCTAAAACTGAGAATTATGTGGTCCTTTCCCAGTATTTTTATTAGCGTAAAAAACTGAAAAAAAAAATGGCGTCACAATTATCGCCGGATGACTTCTGGTACTTGAAAAAATGGTGTGAGGTCTCCCCCTGAGGCAAGAGTTCCATTTGAACTCCACTGATGTCACCGTCCGCTCACCAACGATTGTGTCCGCGCGTGGATCAGCGGTGGATCGCTCGTCTCCGGTGGGTGAGTACCGCTGAATCATCTCATTCTTCCCACACCTTTCACACGTTTGCCCCCCATGCCCAGTGGCTGCCACTTCGCCGACTGGTGGGGACAAGAGGGAAACAAGTGTGCCTCCCCCTCTCTCTCTCTCGCCCTCTGCACTCTCCAGCTCTTCACCACGATCTCCGCTGTCACATGAAGCAAAACGTGCTGGTGAAACGATGCGGATGGGCCAAATACCGAGTCGTCGAGTTATCAACTGAATCAGCAATTTTCCGACGACCAGAATTTGGGAGATGAAAAACCCGAGAATGATCGGCATTAGTCAGTGAGTGAATTCACTTTGTGAGTGTGTAACTGGGGACGCTTTAAAGTCTCCTTTCAACACGCGTGGGATAACTCTGTCATCTGTATTGGTCAGTGGTAAAATGGCGGCGGCATTGACTGTCGAACAGGAGCAAGTAAGTACAACAGTCATTATTAGCTTCATTTACTCCACCCGAGTCGCCAATATTTCTCGTAAAGGCAGGACAATCCCGGAGTATTCGTGCAGTGCATGATTAAATCATTGAGGAAGACTCCAGGCTGATCTAAGGTTTTATCAACTTGTCCAGCATGGAACAACTTCCATAAACAATTATAAAAATAGTGGAGTGATAAAACGGAATGAGTCTACTCTGTATTTCGGACAATAACTTCTCCTGGAGTTGAGATAGCGAGAATTTTGGGAAGAACTTTTTTGTCGAGGAGAGTCTGAGCTGGAAATTTTGTTGCACAAAAATTTTGGTATCTCTGGGGGATTTTGAGATTATCAGCAAAATTTGTAGTGATTGAGTAGACTTTGGTTCTGTTTTACCACTCGACTGAAATGTTCATTGCTCTCTTATCACTCGTGACAGAGTGCATCCTGCATTCTTCTCCTGAGAATCAATAATTGTACGTTGATATTTTGGGTTTGTCGTTGTTATTTTAAATCGTGGGATTTTTGTTGATTATTTATTATTTATTCTACGTCAGGTTGTACGTTTAATTGCCGTCCGGTGGCTCGTAGGGCTGGAGTAATCGGGTAATGGGAAGGGAATTATAAATAGGAAAATAGATTTTTCTTCGTCGAGAGGATCTCTCGGGGAAACGAGTTTTACCTCGAATTTCTCGAGACCGCGGGTGGGGGGCGGAAGTTATGGTTAGGCGAGGAGGTGGAGTGAGGAAGGGGCTTCGTGCCACCGGAAGCAGTGCCAGTGCTCCAAACATTAGTATTTAAAAAGATCAAAAAAAAACATCTTAAATAGACACTAGCATGCGGGGGGAGGCACGAGAGCTGAGGGTCTTACCGGAAGAGAACATCATCAATCTTGTGTATGTGGGAATTACTTTCCCCCTTGAGTTCTTGGGAATCTGCGGTATTTGTGTGTCGTCAGAAATTTTTACTGGTAAACGTCATCGAATCGGGAATTTCGAGGATTCTGGGGAGTTCCAGGTGTACTTTTAGAAAATTACACCTAGAATTGAAGGAAAAGAAACTTGAAATTTTGGACAAATAATTTTTAACGTCAAATTTCGGTGTATTTCGCTGCCGAAACGTAGACTGAATTCGGAGGTATCAACAGGTACTCAGGTTTTACGAGGAGGACAACTTTCAGGGTCCCACGATAACGAGAATACTAGAATATTAAATAATTGTGGGGACAATTTTCTTGGATTTTCTGCTCTCGGATGATCCATTGGGGTTTTAATGATTAGAATAATTGAATTATCCAGAATTTTTTCGTTGATTGAACGGGCGTTTACAACACTTCAATTTAAAACATTTGTTTCCCTAATTTTCAAGGAATTTCTAACTCCTAAAAAATCATGATTACATTCGTATTTTTAGTTTTTGTTTCGGGACATCAATTGATCTTCCGGAATGACGTAGGGACTAACAATTACCGAATTTTGCCCCCAAAGAATGAATTCTATCTAAACAGTAAAAACTATGAGAATTCTAAAATATTCAATAATTAAGGGAACAATTTTCTTGGATTTTTTGGTTTCTGTAAATCAATGGGAATTTTAATGATAAAAATAATTGAATTTTCCAGAATTTTCTCGTTGATCGAGTGGGCATTTACGACACTTCAATTTAAAGCAAGTGTTGCCTAATTTTCAAGAAATTTCTATTTATTTTTAGTATTTTTAGTTTTTGTTTTGGTACATCGATTGATCTCCCCAAATGACCTAGAGACTAGCAACTACCTAACTTGCAAAGAATGAATCCTATGAATTCAGTAAAAAAAAAGAAGAATATTCTATTTTCATTCATCACTGGACCTTCTCTACAATTTTGTCCTCATGAGATAACAAATTCTCGAAAAAATCCTCAAGCTCGGGTAAAAAAAACCGCACACACCTCTTCCACGAGAACCAACTGTTTTAAATGGACTCAGGCCCCTCTTCTCCCCTGACCAATCATCCCCTGATTATTGACCCCTAAACCCATCAGAATAATTGCGAAAGATGAAGGAGTCATTCGACTCAGCTGTTCCCCCAACGGAAATGTAAAGGGGAAATTGACGAAATAATTCGACGAATCCCCCGCAATTCACGAGATAATGACGTAATCCAGTGTTTTCTTGTGAATCCTCTCAATCAAGGCGACCAAGGAGTTTATAGAGGCCGTAAACAAATGTCGAGCTGGTAGACGAGCGAGTCCAGTTTCCTGGAGTACAGCTGTCAAGTTTTTAGCTGCTAGAAAATTTGAGGTATCGAGGGCATTAGCACTTTATGAGCAACACGAAGCTACCAGACGTCGCGAGGGACTGGCGACACTTCAGCCTACCCAGGAGCCACTTCTCAGTGAATTGAAGACTGGAAAATTCACCGTTCTGGTAAGATTAATCGCGCCAAATAGTGAAACTAAATAAAACAAGCGAATCTATTTTCACTGTTAGACAATTTTCAGCAGATATCTCGAAATCTGAGGCAGATACGAAAATTGGTGCCATGATCTTTTTTATAGAGCGACTTGAGAGCTCCAAAAAATGTTATTACGAAAATCACTCTATCTCTCTTGAATCTGGAGATATTCCTCGAGAAGTGTGCTAAAATTGGGTTATTCCTCTAGTACCATAATGTATGGTTGAAGTTTGTCTTCAATCGTCGATATCTTGGGAATAGACGATAAGCTTTGAATGAATCAAGACTCAATTTGATGATTGAAAAAAATCCTAAGAATTGAAATAAGAATTGAGGAAATTGACTCTGCCGTTTTCGAGATATTTACAACTGAAGACGAGCTTTTTTTTACTAAGTCAATACTTGAATGAGGAATGGATGAAAATTCTTGTTGAATATCTCAGAATTTGTAGGAGATAGCGACATTTTGATTCTAAACTTTTTGTAGCTGTCATTCTTCGCCTCAAAAAAGTTTCATGTGAAATTTTTTCTATCTCCTTCACTTTCGAAGATAGTCACTAAATTCAGTTAGTGCCTTAAAATTGTTACGTCCCCTTTGACTTCTGATAGAATAAAAAAAGCTTTGTCATCCCTTGTCGCTTCTAAATACGCTGACACTGACAGTTTGCACTTGTTGGTGCATTCAAACTGAAATAGCGAGTTATGTCAGAGAATTTGTATGAGTGACTGGTGCGTAAGAATAGTTGAAAAAGAACGTCAATTGCGTGTTTCAGTCGTCGAGAGACGGTACAGGTGCGGCAATTGCTATTTTTACCGCCCACTTGCATCTGCCACAGTACACAACGCATCAAACGACTCTACAGGTCAGTATTTTCGTGTCCCCGACCTTCCAATGTGGGGTCAATCACCCTCAGCTCCAACCCTAGCTGCCCAAATAGTCGGCTCACGAATTCCATTTTCACTGGGTCTTCTTGTATTTTCTATTCTTGCTCATGTCACTCGTCTCTTTAATGACTTTCGGCTTTTCAATTCAATCCGATATTATTTTTATTGGGGAAATGTCAAGGAAATAATTCACTTGGAAAAATTCCAATCTTTTGACTTTCCTCCACAGAATATCAAAGAAATTCTGTAAAATGAGAATAAGTTTTTGTTTTTGGATGATTAAAAATTTGGTTTATAGATAACAAATAATTTATTTATATTTGCATTCTCTAGAGAAACTCCAAATAATTCATATATTTGTAATTATTATTTCTCTAAGAATTCTAGACAATTAAAAATATTAGAATTTTCATGGATCAATTGAACTGAACTTCGCCACTTCCATCGATTTTTATATTTATATTATAATTAACATTCTGCCCTTTGAATGACGGAAGCCCCTGGAATTCTATTGATTATTTTTCCCATCCAAATCTTGGCCAATAGGATTGCACCATTCGACGTTATTTTGTATAGCCAACACGGTATTTCAGCGGAAATTCT